>SKCR01049037.1:0-39588 GCA_019454045.1 Zanthoxylum bungeanum
AATGACAGAGGCAGGCAAGCGGGCTGCGGAACAGTCACCTCCGTTCATTTCGAAAATCTATTAATAGTACATCCTATACATTAATGAAAACATGATTTATTAATAAGATAATTTAAATTTATCCCGATAAAATAAAGAATGTCTAATATTTTTATAAAAAGTAAATTTTATCTTTATCGAATCAATATTCTAGCTAGGCCGTTTGCCAATGAGACATGGAACCTCATACTTCATGGGAGCAAACACTTAACATCTAATGGATTTGTGTGACTAGAGTGAGCCATAAGTCGAGATGTGTCCCTAAGGAATATGGTTTGGTGGTAAATGATTTATTATTTGTTTGCCAATGGGTGTATTTCTTATAAAAGCCTGTGGCGGCTAGAGATTTTACATGTTCTATTTAAACTCGGATCGGGTGATTTGAAGATGGAATTTCCAACATTTCCAGAAAAAAGTCGAGAAGGGTTGGATTTTTCTAATCCTATTATAGATTCGAGATAAAAAATCATATTGAATTTCGAATTTAAAAATTTGACACTCATAATTTTAGTCGGAAAATATTCCTATGCCACACAAAATTTTAATTGAGATGAAAAATCATATCATATCCACGGTTCGATATCTGAGCCGAAGTTCGAGGAATGCAATCGATTTTATTAACAAAAGTAAGAAGAATACGGAAATTTTTGAATAGGAAAATCCAACAATACCCACCACATAATTTACTAACCACAAAATGATTTAGGCATAAAGTTACGTAACATAGAAAGAAAAACACAGCTCAAAGACAAAGGCGGAGCCACAGAACAGAAGCTTAGTCAAACCAGAATAGTTAGGCTTATGCATGCATGTGGGAAATGTGACCAACACAGAAACTGAAAATGGCTCTTTGTTCAGTTCGGTTCAGTTGTCTGTTCTATTCAATGTTTAAAAAGTCAAATTAATTATTTAATAGCATTCAATGTCGTTTCAGCTCCCTACAGAGTCAAACCTCTATTAATCCATCTATCAGTCTTAGGTACACTTTCACACATCAGATTCCTCCTCTCTCTTTTCTTTATCTTTCTCTACTTGGCTAGTTGGCTCTAATCTACTATGCCCCAAAATCCCATAAATGTATACTCGTCTCACTCGATGCTGCCACGTGTCTATCATCACCCACAAATGCAATCACTTCTCCTATTCTTTCCCTAAAACTATACATATGCTCCCCTCTTTTCAATTCCCATACCCTTATTATCCCACCCGCGCACATTAACGCGTACCCTTGGTTAACGCAACCCACTATGTTCACACGTGAGCTCGTGCATGCCACGGCTGATTCATGTCTGGTTACCCTAACGCGCCCTACGAAATCAGTGAACTCCGTCAGCATTCGCCAACCCATCACTGTGTTATGGTCCGTCAACGAACCGCCAACGAAGGACAACTCTTCCGTTTGACCGTCCCATATGTGAAAGGCCTGCCCCGCTAGGCCGGCGTAGAGCCCTACCCAGTACCGTGAACAGCCCGTGAAGTCAATCAAAACGCCGTCGTCCATCACGCTACCTAAGTGGACCCTACGAGTTTGATTCTCCACGTCATTAATAACAGCCACGTGGATGTCTCCATCCAACGTTGCGAAAACCAATTGGGAGTCTGTGATGATGATGATGCCCGATACTGCGCGCGAGAACCGGCCGAGGCGGTCGCGATGGTGGGGCCGGAACGTTCTTACGTGGAGGCGGGTGTCGAGGTCGAAGAGGCGGACGGCGCCGTCGGCGAAGCCGCAGGCGAGGTAGAGGTCGGAGAGAGTGAGGCAGCGACACGTAAGACCGTCAGGATTTTCCACGTCAGAGGAGTCGAAATGGAGATTGGAGTGGGTGTATCTACTGTTCCTGAAATTCCGGGCCGTCCGATGGCGATAGATGTATTCATCTTGCCACGTGGCGTGTACTAGGTTAGTGCGGCCCCATATGCTTCCACTGAGACGGTGCCAGAGGAGATCAGAGCGTGAGACTGCTCGCCATGTGGAACAGACCTGCATGCAAATAAAACACCATATCAGGGCCATGAGAAAGTTCATTCATGCATGCACGTAAGTGTTGACTCGTAAAAAATAGTATGTGGTATACCCTAAACATAATATATTTTTTTCAAGTAAAGGCATTCTATTCATTTGCATGAAATATGTCCCTAACCCTTAATGAATTTATTGGAATACCCTTCAGTGTTCTATCATGGGGGTACGGTGGTCATTTCTGGTTTTGAAAAGGTACTGTAATGGTATTTTGAAGAATTTTATGACAACCTTGTATGAAAAAGAAATCCAGATACTTCGATATCCTTTATTCTCTCTTTGTTCATTTATTATTTTCTATTCATATGTCATGGTTCTGGAATCAGAATAGATAGGAACCAAATTTATTCGGTTTGGTTAGGGTAGAACCTTAACTGAATAGAGAAGAATTCCAACGGTTCGAACTAGAATTATTGGAACCGTTCAATTTCAACTGTAGAACACGGCCGCATGTATTTGCATGCAGCCCAAGTAGGGAGCGATTGCCATCATTTTTTTAATTTTTTTTTTATAAAATAAATTATTAAATTATCCTTAATAATATTAATAAAACAGTTAATTTTATGGGTAATTTAAATATCACAAAAATAATCCAAAAATGCATAAATAAGAGTTATATACTTTTTTTTTCTACATGCGAATTCTCAATTCTCTCAATTTTTCATTTTAATTTAATTTTATAATTATTCAATATAAATTTAATATAATATAAATTCAAAATAATAAATTTTAAATTAAAAGTTTAAATTAATTTAAAAAATCCGGAACCGAACCGGACCGATCAGGTCCGATTTTGATTCCCAATTCCACAAACGTAAAATTTCGACAACCAAACTATTCGATTATGGTTCGAAATCGACCCTGTAGCGAGATATCAAAGAATGGAGGGTTACTAAATGGAGACTGACATGTGAATAAGTAATTAATGGAAGAAAGCAAATGCATCTAACAGTCCATGTGAGTGGGAATTTAAATGAATAAATTAACTTGGAGATGGAGCCATTGACAGGCAGCCAAAGCAGTAGGCATGGAAATATGAGGCAGGAGGACTAGGGATTAGAGAGCAGAATATAGATAGCAGATCTGTAAGACAAGACACTACTGATCAAGAAAACAAAAACAAACAAAAAAAAAGAAAAGAAAAAAGAAAGAGATGTGTTTGTATTTAGGTGTCAGAAGAAAGAGCTCAGTTTGGGTCAGTAAAATAAAGAAGCAGCAGAGAGATGACGATACAGAGATATGTCTTGTCTTTGTAGCAAACATATTTATAGACTTGTAGCAGCAGTGCCAGTACTATTACTAGTAGTAGTATTGTTGACTAGTTGGTACATAATTCAAAGTCTTATATTTTATTATAATACTAAAATATTACACTAAAACTTTTTATACCTACTTATTAATTGCTTATATTTCTTGCAATAAAACCTAATATTTTATAATAAAATATAAAATTTATAAAAGATATAATAACGTCAATGAACAATCTATTTGAACTATTTACTTCCACAAACTTCTTTTACAAATTTATTATATATGAATTTCCAAAGCAGTGAAATGCTAATAACCTTCTTATAATATATAAAGATTCATAAAAAGGTGCATCAAAGAAGGAAGAAAATGTGAGGAATTTTTGTTTCATTGTTTGATGATGAGAGCGAGGAACCTAAAAAGGACAAAAGATTATATAGCTAATTATATTTTAGCAGTGGTCCATGAATGCTAAAGCTTATTATAGTATTATACATGTATATATATATATATATAGCATAGGGTTCAAATTACAAGCGTGCCTTTTGTTTTGATATTTCTCTCTCTTTCATTTCCAAGAAAGGCTTTGGCTAAAGGCCTGTCTCCTTAAAAGCAAAGAATCTATCACCAATTACTTGCCTTTCCCTGTATTTGGAGTCACTCTCATTTCTTGTAGTTTCTAGTCACTCTCATTACTTGCCTTTCCCTTATTACACTATGCAAATGAACAAACTGAAAGAACAAAAAAGAAGTCACCAAGGGGGCTGGCTGTGGGTTTAATTATACTAAGGGTGTTCACGGTTGGGTCGGGTTTAAAGTTTTAATACAATAAAAATAATAAACAAATGAAATAAAAGTAAAAATTTTAAAAATAATAATATTAAAAACATTTAAGTAGTTGTAAACTTCACTTCTAAAATCTCACAATTAGACTTATAATATTAATAACTTGTAAACAATATTTTAAAAGTTACATGACAATGATACTATACTAATAATCTGAAATTTTAAACCAAAGCCCTTTTAATTTAAGCAAGAGTTGGTCCTTTAAGATTTAATATGTATTCATTCATTCATTCATTCAAAAATGGGTGCATGTCTCTGACTCTTTTGATATGTCATGCAAATGCAATGAAACGCACCAAATAAAGCCATAAATATTTGATTTGGGTTTTGTAAAAGAGAAGCAAAGAAAGCTGAAGAAGAATGAGAGTTTGTCAGTCTCTCAGTTTTTTTTTAAGAAGTAATTTAAATCAATTTTTTAATTATTTATTTAATTATTAAAAATGTATAAAAATAATAAAAATTTTAGAAAAATAATATAAATATTATAGGGTCGGGTCGGGTCAGATTTTAATATCAAATCCGTTGCCCAACCCAAAAATTTCAGATCGGGTCGGATTGAAAATTTGTAAATTATTTTTAGGACCCGCGCGAGTCGGATCCCGACCCTATGAACACCACTAAATTATACAATGAGAATTGAAAAAGATTAGATAGAAGACATTATCTTTGAGGTGACCAGGGAGACATGAGCTTATTGTGCCAGCATCGGGCTCCATGTGCTTTTTGCCTATGCACATACTGGCTTTTGACTCAAAAATATACTGAGATCTCAGGGATTAGACTGCCTAAAGTAAGCTGGGTGCGGTTTTTTTTTATAAATATATTAAAATAAGTATTAAGTAGGTAAATTTTATTAATAAATATGAAATTTTTGAAAATATAAAACTAGTTAAAATTTATTTATAAAATTTACATATTTAATAATTTAAATTACATTTTCAAAAATCAAAAAAACATATTTACACACATTTGATACCATTGAATACTGTGCCCATTAAAATATAAAGCAAGAATTATAAAATTAGAGGCATCATTTAATGCATGAGAAAGAAGTATGAAGCAATGCAGTCTTGTACGTTAAGAAAGTACCCCTGACCTAATCTATAGAACATATGATAAAAGGAAAAGGTCATATAGGCTAACAGAACTGAGTCTGAATCTTTCCTTAAATTATGCTGCATCCTACATGCTTGCTTGCCAAAAGAGCTATTCTAAAGTAGGTTTGAGTCTCACTATCTGCAATAGTGTAAGAAAAGCATTTAAATGGATTTTATCAATCTAGTTAGAGTCAAAAAGTTGTGGGATTTCTAATTTTCTAGGGCTTGAAAAAGATCATGCCAAGAAAGGGAATGAATCAAAGAAAATTTAAATCCAAAAGAACCCTTTTCTTCAAGATTTCATAAGGGGTCTAAAAATAGACATTTCTAAAGTAATAAAAAGGAGATTAAAGGAACTAAATAATGCCCAAATCAAAGCTACTAAAAATCCGAAATGACATAAATTATGTTATAAATTGACTCATTTATCCAAAAAAAAAAAAAAAAAAAAAAGAGTCGAGTGCTTTTGCAAAGAGCAAAATTTTCTCCTTGGATGCTTGTGTAAATCCAAAATATTATACACCATTTAAGTAACGGGTATTCATTCAACTCTTTTATAGTGATTTGAACTTTGTCAAATAAAAGAAAAAACCAAAAAAATAATAATCAATATCTGAATTTTGGATGTATATATATATTTCATTACACTGCAGCAAAGTGCAAAACAAGTTGTTGACTAGCTTTGTCCGTTTCTTGAATAATATATGTGATTTTACCACATTTCAAGGCAAAAAAAAAAAAAAAAATGAAAGCTAATTAACCAAAGAACATGACTAGGGCAAGATATAACATACCTGAAACACATTGGATAGGGCGGCGGCGGCGGCAAGTCGGCCGGCAGAGCGAGAAGCTTCAATGGCGACTTGGGCAGCAAGGGCTTCAACAAAATGATCAGGCCACACTTCATTAATGGTACGTTGCCTCGAAGATGATGGTCCTTCAAATTCACCTCCTTTTCTTGCACCATAATAACCACCAGCGCCATTACTATCTTCTGAAGAAGATGAAGATGATGACATGAGTTATAAAAGAAGAGAAATATTGGGGCTACAAAGAAACTGTGAACAAAAAAAAAAGTGTCGGTCTGAGGGTCCCAAAAGAACTGTATTTCGGATTCTTGAATATAATATATATACACACACATGACTAGTGCCGATATTATATAAACAGTGATATTAATAACAGCGGTTAAAAAAAATAAGAAAAATATTAATTCTAATAAATTAATTTTATATTTTAATATGTTGAGATTCGTATTTCTTATATTTTAACTACTTGTTAATTTTTAGGAGGGATTTTATTTATTTTAAGGGATGTTTTTTTTAGCTTTTATTTTTTCCCGCCCTGCAAAGATGGCGGGGAAGTTAGTTTCGGGTTCCATGTGAAAAACTGCTGAGTTTTTTCATGTTATTTTAAGCAAGTGCTCTCTCTAGGTTGGATGATGTATGGTATAAGATCTGACCTTCAAGTCATGGGTTCAAATACAGAAAATACGTTTTTTTATAAAAATCTGGGATAATCGGGAAATTTATATATTTCGTTTAAACTCGAAATGGATGATTTGACGGTTGGAATTCACTCGATTTCAAAAAAAAAAAAGTGATCACTCGTCCAACTTTCAGTCTCTTATTATATTTTTTTTAAAAATAAAAATGAAATGTAATAAACAATTTCGAAAGTGTAATGAAATTTTTGATACCAACTAAAAAAAAAAGTATCACCAATATTGTAAGATGTTACTGCAAAGTTGTGAATATTGTAACATATATATATAATATAATGTTTGTAATGTAGTGTCTAATATGATTTATCAGTTTATAAGTCAAGTACTGGGTTCAAATTGATTCCATGCTATAATTTGTGAGGATTATTAACAATGCCCAGTTTGTATTTCACATCTAAATATAGAAAAAAGAAATGTTGGTTCAATAATTTTAAAATGGGCAATACTAATTAATATTTTGACAGTTTTTTTCATTTACCATAAAAATGATATTAAAACTTTCCTAAAATAAATTCTGAATGAGTGTCCTAAATACATTTGTTAGCATAATTAACCCTTTTAAAATACTCCAAAAATTCTGTCAAGATTAATCGAATCAAAATGATATTATTTTAATTTTGATTTTTTCAGACACTAATTCAAACAGAAATTTTCAGACATAATTTTTTTTTTTTTTTTTTTAAATAAGGACAAAGCCCAATCATGCGGAGGAAATTTAGTGAACTTCTAATGATATGCCACATCTACGACCTAGCAAAATAAAATAATTGACATAAACCTCTCATTTAAGATAAAATGCAGGAATCGATTGGATAGTTGTACTTTACAAATAATTTATAGAATTTGATTTATTTGGTCGGCGACCTACTTGGAAAAGAGGCTCAGTCAAATAAAGTTCCGTATGCTTTTTGCCTTTTTAGAGAAATAATCACAATTTTCTTTCAACATTCAAATTCAAATTCACCTCCAAACCCGCATCGGATTTAGATTCGGGGTTTGACAAAGTTTTGAGTTAGATTTTTATAAATTATTATCGATAATTATTATATATAAATTTATAAATGAAGACGAAAAAAATAGAGTGAATATATATTTTTAAAAATTTTGGGCTTAATTTGACATAATCCAATTTAAGTTGAGTTTTTCTTTTAAAGTCTAATTGAGTATGCATCTATAGATACATTTGTTGTGATTAGAATCTTCATCTTTTTTTTTTTATTGTAATTATGCACTAAATATCTAAGTAAACTTTTCCTTTGGAATTTTTGAATTTGAGTGCATAAAGTACATTTGTCACAAGTATAGTGTTAGATGTAATTACACATTTTATTATGCATGCTAAGCAAAGCTTACGTGTTAAAATAAGTAGATTGTCATTAAAGTCCACTAATTTTAGATTACGGTGCATGACCTCACGTACTCCGGAGTATCGTTACATTGATCGGGGTAGCTCCATTTTGTATCTTAACTGATTAATAGTTTTCGGAGTAAATGTATTCCAGAATGAATTTGTATTAGAATTAGTTGATCTATGAATGTCTTGAATTCATAGTAAGTTAACATCGGAGTGACGTCACTTCAAAATAATGTCAAGGGTAATGATGATCAATTAAACTCTTTCCGTCTACTCGTACTGTACGTTCAAACGACGTCATTACTTAATTAGCAGTTCCTCTAAGGAAGCGTGTTGAGGAAGATTCATTAGAATTATGATACGTGGGCGAGCAAAGCATGATTAAAATTAGGCATTATAGTAATTAAACCTTAACCATCATGTACTGTACATGCACACATATGGCTAAAATTTATTAAAAAAACTAGGTATAAAAAATATCAATAATGAATCCAAATTTATATCATTTATCTTACTCATCTACATATGTTTTTAATTCATTATAGTTATAGAGATGAATGAGGATATTAGTTAAAGCTTCTTCAAATATATTTTCTACTAACATAAATTTTAATAAAAAAAATTAAATGACTGGCTTTTAATGATATATTTTATTAAAAATTATAAAATTATTTTAATAAATTAATTTTATAAAAATTATGTTATAAATTTAAATAAGGACATTCTAGATAATATTATTTTTTTAGAAGAACTCTAAGATATATACTCTGAAAAATCTAAATTTTTAACTGATTTCTATTGGTAGAGTTAAAATATTTTTTTTTTCTTTAATTTTCAAAAAAATCTATGGAAGTTATAACCAAACAACAAAAAGTTAATAAAATATTTTAGCTGATATAGACTAACGTTGGAAATCCCGCCGCCAAATCACACGATCCGCGCTTAAGCAAAGCAAGTAAAACCCCGACTGTCACAGGTTCGTACAAAAAATACGACCATTTAACTCGAAATCAGGACTGACAACCAAATCCTAAGCCATTTACTACTAAGCCACACCCATTATGGGCTTTAGTTGATATAAATGCCATACCAAACACGCACCAAATTTGTTTTCAAAAAAAAAAAAAAAAACTACTATTACTACACACACAAAATACAAATATGTTTGAGATTGAAAATGAGTGTACCTCTACATTAAAATGTGGTTGTCTAAAATTTATTAATTTGGTATATGTCCATATTTATATTTAAAAGCAAATACAAGGCAGACATGCTCTTATCTAATAAGGATAAATATGACACTTGCACTTACACGGCGGTGCAGGATTCAGGATCTCACCCTAAGATTCTGGGTTCGAAAGAGAGTGCATTTTTTTTATAAGAGTATGGGACAGACGAGAGTTTTACCTGCTCCGCTTAAGTCCGGAAGAGGTGGTTTGACTGCGGGGTTTCCAAAGATTCCAAAAAAATAATAATAATAATTTAAGAGACATAAAATCTCTTAATATTTTAAGAAATACATCCAATTCCTTATTTAGCTATTAAATTACTAGTATTATTCATTTATACAAGAATACATAATAATGAATTGGGGTTTACATGTCTTTTTTTGAAATACTAAAGAGTTTTATATCATTTTTCATAAACGTTGGAGCTCTAAATGTTTTTTTTCCCCTATATATAATAGTAGTATGGTTCTAATGAATGGATCCTTTAACTTAATAAATTGATGATCTAACTAAAAATAAGAAAATACACATTTCAAAATATTAAAAATCAAATAATATTAAATTAAAAAAATGTGTTTTATCTATATAGTCGGACATGCCCGACCTACACAGTAACATGGCTCATTTTACTAGTTTAAGAAGAAGTGGAATAAATATTGGTTTGATTTGTTTTGTTTGTACTTTATATAGTGAAATTTGTTTAATTTTACCAAAATAATAAACTTACTTACATTTTTACTTAATTTTATCACAACTCTCTCACTGTAGTTACAGTGAGCTACTGTAGCTCACTATATATACCGTGGGAGAGTTGGGATAAAATTCGAAAAAAATATTAGTAAATATATTATTTTCCTTAATTTAACCTCCAATTAAATTCGCGTGTATGTGAGCAGAGTTAAAGTCCTCAGTTTTGGAAGTACAAGTACAACTGTTCCATCCAGCTCTACTCTGCATACCATGATGACAGCAAGTTTCACAACTTTTGGGTCCTACCACCACCTAAAGCTTGAAAAGTTTACCAAGCAGTAAAATAATTTCAACAATATAAGTTTTCTGTTCATACTTCTATTTGATGATTGAATTTGCCCTATTTCTCCATTGAGCAACTTGATATTATATATCTATATTTTTATATTATATATCAAATTTAATGGTAAGGATAAAAATACAAATTTTCATCAACATCTTTAACATTTTTTCCACTATATTATTTCTCTCTCATGGCTTCCATCAAGCTGTTTTTTCTATTTCTTTGAAATTATTGAAAATCTCGTCACCAAGCCACTCCTTTCAGGCTTAAATAGAGTAAGTAAAATTTCTGGCTGTTTCAGGCTCGTACAAAAAATATACTCCCTGATTTCGAACTCATAATTTCAAGATGAAATTTTGAATCATTCATCACCAAATCACTGTCATTGAGGACTTTCCCTCAAGCTTTGCCATAGAACCATGACAGAGCTGCGTATTTTTTGCAACCCATTGGCCATTGCATGTATTGTAATTTTATGATGGTAAGCTTACTACACATGTGACGGGTTTTTTCGGCACATGCGATGGGATGTCGCGACTACTCATCGCAAATGGCAGCATCCCGCTGCCACTTCCATGGCAGAAGCTAAAAAACAATTAAGAAAAAATTTTATAGAAAAAATTTGAACTTTGAGGGAAAGAAAAAAGAAAAGGGTATTTGTGTTCAAAATAATGAATCTGCTCATTTCTTAAAATAAAAACATAGTAACATCAAATTTCATAAAAAAAAAATTTGAAAAATTTCCAAATTTGAAAAATTCCCTCTCATAATCTAATATTAATAGTATATATTTATGTGATCAATGAATGTATTTGTGTGAATATAAGTATATTAAATCACTGAACAATCGTATTCGATTGTTATGAGAAGTAAGAGTTATAATTTTTTTTTTAATTCGAGCTTTGTGAATCCCCCAACCCACACACGTTTGTATATAAACATATAAAGTCATTCTTCAGTATATAAATGTTCACATGTTATAAAAATTAAGGGAAATGATTTTCTTACGCATAAAGAAATGTACATACGCCCAGAACGGTGCGTATTGACAAAATGAACACTGTTGATTGTTAAGTTACTTCTGTAACCAAACACACACCAAACTGAAAAAAAACAGACGCGCGAAGAGAACCCCAAATTCGAAGGAATTGAACGCCATCATCGCAGCTCAAGGAATTGAAGAGCAAATAAACCACAAATTTCTTGTGACAGATTTCAAGCAAAAGCAACGCACCGTTCAAGCAAAAGCAACGCAGATTTCAAATTTGCTGTGGCAAATTTCCTGTGACAGATTTCAAGCAACAAACCAGTATGCAGGTAATTTGAAATCCCTAGCATTATGGGAAATGATTTTTGAGCTTGATTTGCGTCATTTATCATAAAAATTGGTTTTGGTTTCTATAATGCCAGGAAATGAAACTTGTGAAACTTGAGCTTGATATGCTTCATTTTGCATTTTGATTTGGGAGATGCATTTTGTATTTTTCCATGGGCTGATTTGTTTCGTTCGATTTTGTCTGATGGATTGTTGTGAAACTTGTGAAATGAAACTGATTTTTAACCTTGCTTTATATGGACAGAAAATCAAAGGGGTTTCTAATCTTTTTTTCTGTTGTTGGTGACAGAAAATGAAGAATTTTGAAAAATCCACTGAAATTGAAGATGATATAGTGTCAATTACAACTCCAATGAAACTTGTAATGCTGTTGGGAGTTCTGAGACTGTAGTTGAAAACATTCGTGATCCAGAAGTTACTCGTGTTAAAGGTCGTCCTCGCACTCGAAGGCTTCAGGCTACGAAATTTCGGAAACATAGAAAAAGAAAACAACAGGTGTGTATGAGATTATTGTAATTTTGTATAGTTAAATATGTTTATTAAAGTAACTGACATCGTGTGTGAATTTCCATGCAGATTGAAGATGTTACTGCCTTGACACCATATGTTCCCGACGTTACACCAAACGTTAATCAAGTATGATTGTACATTATATTGTATATGATTGTCTAATTATACATTAAATTATATAGTATTGTCTAATTCATTTGCAATATGCATCACACTACATGATACTTCTGTCATGCCCGATTCATTTGGAGGATTTCAACAATTACTACTCCAATATAAAAGCTGATTCATTTTGAGGATTTCAACAATTACTTTTCCAATGTCTTCAAGATGTCCAGATGACTAGAGTTTTGAAATAGAATTTATATGTAATCCACATTATCTTAAATCAATTCACCAGACTTTATATGTTATGTTTGTTTGTTAATTCAATCGTTAGCTTCGATGCCATAACGAGTGCTTGGTTCAAAGTATGCTCAAAAATGTGAAAATATGCTCAAACTTTGTTCAAAGTATGCTCAATATAAATTTATTCAATAAAATAACATATTATACATTGTCGATATTTCTCCTTACATCAAATAACATATTATAAATATTATACAAAGTAATAAGAAAATAATTATTTCTGAGGCATATTTTTAAATGAGACTAATCTCTTGATTTCGTAGTTCATCCCTAATGAGACTAATATCTTCGTGCAACTTCCGAATTTCACCTATTAAAATATCATTATAACTGTCGTTTCCTTTTCGATCTTCTGCCCATTGATCATCGTCATACCAATCGAAGGCCAGACAATCCTTGCATTTCCAAAATTTTTGATTTAGATTCCGTGATGTATTAGAAGTCCATAACTTTTGGTATCCGTTGGGGCATTTGCGGCAACGTCGCAGTTCCACTAAATGTGCACTGCTGCTAGAGGACATCATGATTACAAATCACCTGCAAAATACATCATAACAGAAATTTTAGGAAAGAATAAGACAGAAAATGAAAAGTTTCTACATTCAGTCACCTGTTAAGTAAAGAACATTTGATGGTAAAGAAAACAGAACATGTTTGACAAATCTTCTTGGTTGGTTAAGCCATCTATCAGGTTCACAATCACTGCTACCATCACTACTTGAGTTTTAAAAGAATTTTAGACAATACATTATCATTCTCTAAGGGCAATGTCAATAAGAAGAAATCAATCAGCAATGTCAATAAGAAGAAATCAATCATAAGTGCTCATAGATTAAACTATTAAAGACATAGTACTCGCTATATTCACATTTTCCTCCTCATTCCAACACTATTGTGGCATCTGTAGTTACACAGACCAATGCAACAAAAGCATCTGCAAATCCTCAGCAATACAGCACTAGAAGATCACATCCATTGCCATCTATAACAAGATTGCACATTGCAATTCACAATTGCCCCAAATTAAATACCAAAAAGTAGTAAAATTATAGCAGCAAATTCGACAGAACAACAAAAACTCAGCAAAGCTCAATATCTGTGCATCTGAGAACAACACAGGGTGGCCACGACCTGGATTGGACGACGAAGTAATCGGTGGACGACGAATTGGACGACGTCGGTGTCTGCAATCTGGGCGACGGTCTGCACCTTCACGACACGGCTAAGCTCCCTGCGACGGTGGATGACGAACTGGATTGGACGACGAAGTAATCGGTGGACGACGAATTGGACGACGTCGGTGTCTGCAATCTGGGCGACGGTCTGCACCTTCACGACATGGCTAAGCTCCCTGCGACGGTGGATGACGAATTGAAGAGCAATGTTGACCACGAACTGGATTACAAGGGCATGAGTAGGGCAAATTAGATTTGGGAATGAGCGATTGATTGTGAAGTGAGACGGGAGGGCAAATTAGATTTAGGGCAAATTACTTTGGGTGTGTTTGGTTATAATGATAAACTTCAACGTGGGGGGTTTTAATTTTACAAAACGCACCGTTCGGGGCGAGTGTAAGTAACCAAATAAGTTAGAGTATCACTACTGAAAAATTAAATATGAGTTTATAACGTGCTGATGTTCACACAAGAGGATATGCATATAAAATCGGTAAATATTAAATTACCAGATATATAATCATATAGATATATAGTGATGGAAATGGACAGGATAGAATAGGAGATCGATATCCCATATTATTCTTAATATTTTATTTTTTTTCTCCGTATCCTAAATCTTCATAATCTTATATCAAAATATAATTATGTATTATTTTATAGCTAAATATTACAATAGGCAATGAAACTTGTATCGAGTCAAATACTATTTTATTATAGTGAAATTATAAATTACATACCTATGAGGATAAAAAAAAAGTTGATGACAAGTAACTTTGCCACAATAATAAATTTCTCCAAACTAATTTTATTCTTTAACAAGATTCATTCAAGTCCTTAGATTGTCTATTATTCGTATAATTTTAAAATATTAGGATATTTTCTATTTACATTCATGATTATTGCAATTAATTTTTTCACTGAAAGTTAAAAAAGTAAATGATGTACAATTAAAAATGGGGGAATGAGAGAGGAAGATGGTACATAATCCTCGTCAATTTCCTGAATAAAACATGTATATTAAATGATCTTGTACTCATCTCGAAAGTTAAATTTTTGAATTTTTTATCCGCGATTCTTATGGAGAATTGCACATAAGCCAACTTGACTTGGTGGTATCATGATTGCGACTAAGAACCTTATATGGACGAAGTCCATGGTTCAAGTCGCAACCAATGCCTATATGCCACTCAATAATCCTAACGTTTCGCGGAGCTACGGTGAGAGTCGGACATATGGGCCCCTAAACGTCATGTTTATGTGGATGGGGCTCTCTGCCTAGACAAAATCATACGGGATCGTTCAGGACAACAGTCCATGGACACCTCCATCGAGTACCCAAAATTAGGGGTGGCAAAACGAATCAACAAATTGAATTTGTATCGAATCCTAAACGAATCGAATCGAAATGTGATGGATTCGTATTCGATTCATTTATTAAACGAATCCTAATATCAGGATTAGTATTCGATTCGTTTATTAAACGAATCGAATATGAATATTTATTTAGTCATGATATTATTTAATATCATAATTTATCATAGTTGATTTACATTAATTTTTCATAAATATATACATATAAAATATGTAATTAATATATTTATTAAAAATATCTCACCAAATATCGAAAATATTATTTTTTCTATGATAGTTAGCCATAATTTTTCGAATCTTAGTTGAAAATTAACAATAACTAGTAAAAGAAAATAATAAAACGAACCATAAATGAATAAACGAATCAATGAGCTTAAATTCGTTTTCGATTCGTTTAATAAACGAATCGAATTGACAAATTTATTAAATAAATCTATTTTTTTAAACCCGTATTCGCTTTAAAACGAATCGAATCGAATCGAACAAATAAATGAATTCTGATCCAGATTACCACCCTATCTGAAACGGAAAAATGGCCTCGAGAGGTTGCGTAAGCGTACCTTCAACTTAAAAAAAAAATCAAAAATAAAATGGCCTCGAGAGGTTGCATTATTCCATGATATGACATTAATGTAGTACCTAAAATTCAACCGATACACATCATGCGATAGCATTGCATACATAGCTTTTCTTTTTGATGAATTTCAACAAAACGAGAAAATAATGTTCAAAAAATTAAAATAAATAACTATAGACTAGGGACATTATGAGATATAAAGAGGATGAGAATACGTGTATAATTTTTTGGAGTAATGTTTTTATATATATATATATATATTATAAAGCACAATGGTGTGAGGGGAAAGAGAATGTAACAGATGGTTATGATTAAGAGAGATAATGTATCCAAATGCTATCTTTATGTGGCTTAATTGGCGGCTCAGATCATTTCATTATAATCCAATGGCTGATAAAGAATCATTTCATTATAGAATCTCTATAAAAATGGAAAATGAAAACTATCAAATAAATTAAAGAATAAAATCATTTATTAATGGAAAATGAAAACTACCAAATAAATTAAAAAATAAAATCATTCTATTATAAACAAATTAAATAATAGAATCTCAATCTTTCTGTAAATTCAGTAATACCGTACATATATATATATATATATTATAATGTACAATGGTGTGAGGAAAAGAGAAAGCAACCAATGGTTATGATTAAGAGAGATAAATGATTATGAACTTCATCTAACCGCTTCATTTTCCTATTCAAACAATTTGCACATGGACAACGAACACGACCTTCTGCATCCATGTGTTGCTTTGCGACTTCCATAAACTTAGACACTCCATTACGATATTCAACACTCAATTTATCAAGAGAGCTCATCCAATTTCTATCCATTTCAGCAGAATACCTAAATATAATAATATAATTATTAGATATCACTTTACAGTAATCAACATTACTAATTCATTAATACTTTATTTAAGCATATATATATATATTTGGTTGATAAATTAAATAGTTTACAAAAAAATTATATTTTATTAATTAATATACTTACTCTACATATATGAATCATAAATCACTAACAAACAACATATAAACAACATATATAATCATAAAAATTGAAAATAATAAAGAAATATGAAAGAAGAATTACCTTATCGGAATTGATTACAATTTTATTGAAAATTTTTAGGAGAGATGTGAGGCTGTAGAGGAGAAATTCTCAGATTTCAGAGGATGAAAATGAAGAGAATGAGAGAAAAAACAAAGGGGGAGAAGGGTTGGTGGCAATCTGCATTTTAATCTATTTTTAGCGTCAAATATTCAAATTCGACGCTAATTGTTGCCGTTTTTAGCGTCGAAACGGTTGTTTCGAATATAAATAAATTAGCGTCGAATTTAATTTAGACGCTAAAGAATCAAGGATTTGTCGGTGGAAACTTCATAAACCTTTAGCGACGCTTTATATCGACGCTAAAAGTAAATTTTTGGCGTCGACTCCGTTTTTTGACGCTACAAGTGTAATATTTGGCGCCAAAAATTACTGCAATAATAGAATTATTCAGCGTCGAATATTATTCGACGCTAAAGTACTGATTTTAGCGTCGAAAAAAGTGTTCGACGCTAAAAAATTAAGGATTTGTCGGTGGAAACTTCATAAACCTTTAGCGACGCTATATATTCGACGCTAAAAGTAATTTTTGGCGTCGACTCCGTTTTTTGACGCTACAAGTGTAATATTTGGCGCCAAAAATTACTGCAATAATAGAATTATTCAGCGTCGAATATTATTCGACGCTAAAGTACTGATTTTAGCGTCGAAAAAAGTGTTCGACGCTAAAAAATTAAGGATTTGTCGGTGGAAACTTCATAAACCTTTAGCGACGCTATATATTCGACGCTAAAAGTAAATTTTTGGCGTCGACTCCGTTTTTTGACGCTAAAAGTGTAATATTTGGCGCCAAAAATTACTGCAATAATAGAATTATTCAGCGTCGAATATTATTCGACGCTAAAAAATTAATATTCGGCGTCGAAGTTTTATTTCTTCGCTAAAAATATGACATATAGCGTCGAAAATGTTATTCGACGCTAAAAATGAGTTTTAGCGTCGAATACTGTTTCGACGCTAAATATTTGGACGCTAAAAGCCATAATTCTTGTAGTGTTATAAGACCACTGAGTAGGCAAAATCACTTGTATTTATCCAGACATTTTATTGAATTATATCAAATTACCGAAATTGCTGAAACTTGAAAATTCATAACCCTATGTTTTATCTGTTTTAGTCTAACAACAAATGTGTAAAATCACGCCTCATTTGATCCCACTTCATTGATTGAATCTATAAATGACCAAAAATGCTCTTAGACTTATATCGAAAATCGCATCTGAATTAGACCCACTTCAATATTGAATATATGAATGACTCCAAATGCCTATAGAATTAAGGAAAATTTACAATAATGACTGTTTATTTTACCTAAATATAAAATTAACCTCAATTTAAATAAATATTTTTATCAACCAAAAAACGTAAAAGTGGACAACAATACCCCTAATTTCACATCTCTTTACTTCACAATTCACGCTCGTTAAATCCTTCACTCTCACACAAAATTCAAAATTTTGGCAAATAAGTTCCATTTCAGTAATATTTTTCTTAGTTTGTAATTTCTCTTTGTTGTGTGTTTCTTTCTTGTTAGCTTGAAAATGAGTTGAAGGGTTGTTTAAATATATTAGAAATAATGATACACAAAGTATTCGATTAAATGCATATATAATTTTTTAATTTAATTTAATTTTATTTGTGTGATATATAGTATAAATTTAGAAAAGTTAGGATAATTATATGCATATATAATGTTAAAAATATATATAAAAAAAATTTAAAAATCCTAAATAAGAGGTTGAATGTCCACATTGACGCCCAACATATAATATATGATGGGGGTCCATAGATGCCCATCTTCTTTGATGGGCATCAACACATGTGTGTTCGGCATCTACACATACGCTTAACATAATGTGCATTCGTGTTAACGCTTACCTAAGATTTTGGTGAGTAATCAACTTGTGAATGAGGATAATTTGATCTCAAATATTCGTCCATTAAAAATATTTTTAAGAATGTGGGAAATTTTTATAATAAAAATTAATAATGGGTGATTATTGTAAAATTACCTAAAATTAATCCAATGACATTCAAAAAATAAAAATAAAAAAGAAAAAAAGAAAGAAAGAACAGGCATTTAATTGGAAGGTGGTGGTACAAAATCTGAATTGGCTCCAAGGAAAAAAAATAATAGCAAAACCTCCAACAATGTTACTAAACACAAACACAAACAAAAATCACCAAACACTTTTCTAAACAATTATCATTACAGCATCCACAGCTCACTCCATAGAAATATAAAATCCTAAACTTGAAACTCCAATTCAGTACGCTAAAGCAACACAAAATCTGCAATTATCCAGTTGAGAACTGATCAAATGAGTAAAAGAGTTTGTCTCAAAAACCTCAAAACAAGCCTGCACCACACAGGTTGAATCATCCAAAGCTGCTAACGGAAATTTGGCCTTTCATATAATTACCTTCGCGTTTAGCTTTAACTTTAATCGATTAGACCACTTTGGTCAACTTCACGTTCTTTTCCTTGATTGTGTTTGCACCCAAAATATTTGGAGTCCAACCTAATTAATAAGAGAGAATTTGGTCAAAGCCCAAAAAAAATCAAGATAAACATTGTCACACGAGCTGTTTCAAAAGTGGAATGTGGGTTTAGTATCTTTCATAATGTGTATTATTTCCTCCATTATGATGCATTTTCCTCCAATTAAGGCAGATAAGAGTGTGGTGGACAAACAGTTGCAGGAATATGGAGAAGCAATTAGTAGCAAGATCATAAAAGGCAGAGAAAACACCAAACGAGGGAACCAACAATCATCATAACAACAATAACAATCCAAAAATCCAACATGTCTTTCCGCTTCAATTTCCAATAGTTAATTTTCATTCAAACTCCTTCTCTATCGTTGCAATCTTTTGATGGTAATTTTCAAACACCAGGGTCCCAACAAAGCAAGAAAGTATAAAAGGGATTTCTGTTTCCGAGGTTCTTAAGGGCCGAAGCTCGGGGAGAAGGGGCGTCCCGCCTAGCGATAGGGTCGGTCGGTTCATATACATCGCTCGACCCGAGGAGTGAAGATGTTCAGGGAAACTCAGATAGTTGATTTCTCGGCACTGTCCCGACCTGATTGCTCGACAACCGTCACTCCTGATTTCCGACCCGGTAGAGCTGGTCGGGGTGTTGGCTTTTAGTCACATGATCATGATCGGGCAGTTGAATCTGGCATAGGGACTCGCAATCTCTAAAAGATCTGATGCGATGGGAGCAGGTGGCTAGTTAATCTTCTGACATTAGATAACGTGTGGCAGTGGCCAAAAGTAGCATGATTTAATGAGATATAGGCGTCAGAGGGCAGGTATGTCAGACCGTAGGTTTGTAGAGCAGGTGGGATAGAGAGTCTTGGCATTGATAGCAGATTCATGTGACTGACGTCATGGAGACAGTGTAATAGTGTAATTTGCCCTAGTATATAAAGGGTTTGGGAGTCCATTGTAAGGGGTTAGCAAATTGTACTCAGACACTACTTGTAAGGAAAAAGAGCAAAAAATTTGTAAGATAGAACAATGGTAGGTCAGTCAAAGTCGATCACTTGTGTGGAGAGGTCGGTCAAACCCGATCACGTTATAAAAAATTATTTTTCTTTGTGCTAATGGACGTAGGCGGGTTCCATTCCCCCGAACCACGTTAAACCTTCTGTTTAGTCTATGTTTTCTCATTTTTTGCTAAGTTTGTATTTGTTTCCCAATCCAAACAAATTAACAGTTGAGGGAAGGTTGTTCGAGAAGTAAGTTTATCGATTTGCCCCTGGAACGAAGATCAACCGTCAACAGTTGGCGCCGTCTGTGGGGAATCAGTACAAAAACAGGAAACACACTAAGATGATTACAGGAAACGAGAATCATAAATATTCAGAAGGTTCAAAAATAGAGTGGATGGAGAAGATGGAAGAGACCATGCGAAAAGAGAGGGAAGAAGCACAGAAGTAGAGAGAAGATGGAAGAGACCATGCGAAAAGAGAGGGAAGAAGCACATAAGGAGAGAGAATCGACTCAGATCGTCATGAAAGCCATGATGGAGAAAAGATAGCAAAGGGAAATAAGGTTGTCAGGTCAGATGGTAGTGGTGGAAATGAGATTAAGGGTGCTTATAGAATGGGATCTGTAGTCATCGCTGGAGCTGAACCGGTGAGGAAAATGGGGAAATAAGAAGAAGATAGGTAGACCTCTCTGTCCTCCAATAATAGTTCGTGTTGCGCGGAGAGTGACCTGAAACGGTATCCCGGGGAAGAACATGAAATTCCTAGTTATGGAAGGAATCGTGCCCGGAGTGGAAGAAAGAAGGAAGCTCACGACCGAGAGCATAGCAGCTCCGAGAACCAGATGAAGAGTTGGTTTTGAAAAGGGATGAGGAAATGGGAAGAAAATGTGAAATAAGGAATGAGAGACGACCAAGACATGAAGCCAACCTCTCATTTCACCGATGAGATAATGGCGATGGAGTTTTATAGGAGGTTCACCAAGCCTTTTTTGGATCTGTATAAAGGTAACACGGATCCTAAGTCCCATGTGGAGAAATTTATTTTATTGATGGAAATTAGGGGATGGCAGAAGGGGCTATCTGCAAAGTTTTCCCCTTCACCTTGGGCGGGTCTGCCATCTTGTGGTTCATGAGCTTGACGTCGGGGAGCATCGATATTTTTACCCAGTTGAGAAAGTCCTTGTACGACACTTTAAAGGGGCTTGCGTGCCAATGAAGACCGTGGGATCACTGAGGTTGATGAAGCAGGGATATGACGAGTCTTTGAAAAGTTTCGTCGACAGATACCACAACCTAGTGTTGGAGATCGGGGCGTATGAGTCCCCAGAGGCGTTGGAAAGTTTCAAAGGAGCCCTCAAAGTCGGGAGGTTATGGTCTCATTTGAGAATACAAAATATACCAGACTACGCCACCTTTTTGGAGCAAGCACGGAAGTTTGTATTGATGGAGGAAGAGGAAAAGATCGCCCGAGGTGGGAATATTCAAAAGCCAAGAATAGCTAGGCTGGAGAACCGGCGTGATGCGGGTAGGGATCAGAAGGGACCGCCCCCGAGGCAGAAAGAGTTCAGGCCAATAGCCCAGGGCAACCCAGCACAAGAAAGGAGACCACCGATCAAGGTCGACTATGTCGCGAGAGGCTCGGCTTACAATCCATTGAACAAACCGCTATCGCAAATCGCTCGAGAGATCCAAGACAAATGTCTACTGACCGAGCCAAACCCGAGGTGATTCCTGGTTGATAAGAGGGACTTCAGGGCATACTGCATGCATCATAATGCAAAGAGGCTATGAGGGTCATGCTGCATAGAGAGCAGAGACTAATGTTCACAATAGTTGGGGGAAGAACATTGGAAGGGAATTCAAATTGGTCTAGGAAAAATTACTGATGGACAAGAGACCCGATTGTGCTGACGACTAAAATTAGCCTGAGGATTCAAAGGTCCTGACCTGTTCCCATTATGCTTACAAAAGAAGATGCCAAGGGTGTGAGCAACCCCCATGATGATGCATTGATAATCAAGGCTGTTATCGGAGGGGCCGAGGTGGACATAATACTGGTGGATCCAGGGAGTGCTGTAGACATTATCTCCAATGAAGATTTGGATGGACTGGGCGTGGAGTATGCCACCCTAACCCAGGATGCAACGCTACTGTATGTGTTCGGGGGAGCAGTTTTCATCCTATTAGGTCGGATACAGTTGGCAATGACGATCGAGATAACCCCCATACTCGGACCATGATTATAGAATTCACAGTGGTAGATTGTTTGAACAGTTACTAGGTGATCATAGGAAGGCCCTTCATGATGAAGTCCAAGACAACCATGCCATGTCATTATCTGAAGCTGAATTTCCCAACCCCGGAGGGGGTCGAGGTAGTATGCGGGAGTCAGAAGGCTGCAAAGAAGTTGTTTTGCCACTGTTTCCAAGGAAACACTTTGTGTTGAAGAGGTGGGAACAAAGAGAAAAGAGAGGGAAGAAGAGACAACGGAGGTAGAGTCAGCTAACCCCCGACCCGATGAGTCTATTGAGTTAGGGGCGGGTGAAGAGCTAGAGCTGATAGAGCTCTTCAGCCCGGGAAAAACTATTAAGGTCGGGGCAGAACTGGAGACGGGTTTGAAGAAACAATTGTTGGGTCTTTTGAAGGGGTATGCAGATGTTTTCGTGTGGGGGCACAGAGATATGACCGGGATCAACCCTAAGTTCATCAGTCACTGCTTGACAGTTGACTGAGCTCATAAGCCGGTGAAGCAGAAGAGGAGAATTTTCAATGAGGAATGGTATGAGGTGATCCAAACAAAAGTTGAGAAATTACTGAAGGCCGGGTTTATCAGGGAATTCAAATACCCGGAATGGGTATCCAATGTGGTCTTGGTGAAGAAGGCCAACGAGAAGTGGAGGATGTGTGTGGACTTTTCCGATCTGAACAAAGCCTGCTCAAATGACAGCTTACCACTTCCTAAGGTTGATTAGCTGGTGGACTCCACAACGTGTTATGGACTGCTCAATTTCATGGATGCCTTCTTGGGCTATAATCAGGTCAGGATGCATCCTGATGATGAAGAAAAGATAGCTTTTATCACCGACCAAGGGTTGTACTGCTACAGGGTGATGCCTTTTAGGCTGAAGAACGTCGGGGCTACTTATCAGAGATTAGTGAATAATGTTTTCAAACCTCTCATCGGCAAGACAATGCAAGTCTATGTCGATGACATTATCACAATGAAAAAGGAGCCCGAAGATCATCTGGCCGACCTCATGAGGACATTTGAGTTGTTAAGGAAGCATAACATAAGGTTGAATTCGGACAAGTGCGCCTTTGGGGTATCTTCAGGAAAGTGTTTGGGATATATGGTCAGTGCCTGGGCCATCGAGGCAAACCCACAGAAGATCAGAGCAGTTCTGGATCTGAAGCCTTCGAGGACGGTCAAGGAGGTACAGAGCTTGACAGGTCGGTCATTATCATCGATTTCAATCTTGGGGACTCGCTCCTCTGGCACGCCCATCAACATTGATTTTTGGAGCCAACAGTTTGTATGTCTATAAATTTCAAGGAAAGCAATATCTTGTCATATAAATTTATGTTTCCTGCTTATTTAATGCATAATGTTCATTCATTAACCAATGACAAAACAATACGATGCATAAGGTGTTTCAGTACTATCAAGTGCATTGAGATGTCATGTACCCCCAATTAAATAACAGGCAAAGGCCACAAAAAAAAAAAAAATATTCAGCAGATTAGTCATATGTTGTTTAGATAAGGTTAGAATCTAGAAATGCAAATATCTGAGTGCCACCCACAGGCCACAGCCATATCCAAAACTATTAACACAATTTATGTGATTGTTAAGAGATAGCGAAAGAGAGCTACCATCGATCCACACAACTTCTCTGAGCAGCAAAGTATCAGTCTGTCTTGCCTAACTCATGGTCACAGAATCCACTCACTCAAAACTCCCCTGGCTCTCCACTCAAGCCAACGTCAGTTCATCACCAGTTCAAATTCCATGCAAACTTAGGTGAGTGTAAGCTAGCATCTCATATTTGCATTAAAATATTAAGGGTTATTTATATTTTACTATTAAACTTATGGTAAAAGAAAATTATACAGTGTGAATTTGGAAATATTACATTTTATTACTAAACTTATAGCAAAATAAAATTTTACTGCATACTTTTCCATCAAAATCTTAATGGACCATTATATGTTAACACCGAGGTCAACTAAGTCAATTAAAGGAATAAGTAAAATGTTAAATTTTATATAACTATAGTAGTAAAATATTATTTTACCACAAATTTAATAGTAAAATGTAATATTTCGAAATTTACGGCACTCTTTTTCATAAATCTAATAGTAAAATTAATGTAAATAATCCTTCAATATACTTTCATTTTTGTTGAGATTGTTTGGTGATGATGCTACTGTTGGAGTTGGTGCTTGGAGCGTCAATCCGAATAATGTATTGTATATTATATTTTATTATTTATTAATAAAATAACTATATTTTCATTTCAAACCTTGTTAATGGTAATGTCATTATTTATATTAGATTGATATATAAATATGCTAAGAATGATATCGACCTTATAATAGTCATGTAATAATACTGGACACTAGATGGTCCGACATTGAAATATTATTACTATTATAAAATATTCTTAAAGTAAGTATTCCTAGTTGTTGGTTTTGAAATACAGTCGAATTCCTATAACCTAGAAGACTAGCACATGTCGTATATTAAATTGGAGTTCCAATGGTTTAACCCAATGTACCATGACCAAGAGAAGCTTGTATAGACATGTGGGTATTCGTTAGAGCGTATATTGAATGACTCACAGGTGATTCATAATAGTTGGAAGTACACACCACCGTCAATAGGAATCTCCTCGAGTTGAGTAGCATATGTGATACTTTGACTATAGGCTATCATTGATTTTGTGTGTGATCCTCCACACTTTGATGCCATATATGTCAGAGACCTTTTGCAGTTTGATCGCTAGATATTCGTTGGGTGTAGACCGATGCACTCATTAATCAAGTGCGTATCAAGATAAGATCTGTCTGCCCGTATATTTACCATAAGAGATTTAGGTATCCATGTATGTGAGTCACGATTCTTAAGAATTTGGCCAAAGTCGATCACCTATGGTGGATCCATATATCAGAAATGGTGTTCAGATTAGTTGTAAAGAATCGTGGACATGTCGACATGAGATGTGCGCCTTGGAAACTTGATGGTGTAATCTATATTTCCTAAGCACAACTCGGATAGCCTACGACGTAGGGATTGTTAAATATATGTGATGACCTCGACTTATATAGTTCAGAAAGGTCGTTCGTGTTCTTCGCGAATTCGGAGGTGGCCAAATTACGTACATAAAAACTAGGCTTATATGACAAACGTGTTTGGACTTAGAGAGTCTCACAATATGAAGTGTACTCGTTGAGCACTTGGCTAACCGATAATGTTTGATAATAAATAATATTTGATATTATAATTATCAATTAAAATAATTAAATATTATTGGTACTTAAAATCATGATAATATGCCAAGTAACGTTTGATATATATATATATATATATATATATATATATATATATATATATATAACACATAACATTGCACTAAAAAAATTAAGTTATCAATAATACCAGAGGGGCTATCACTGGCTGAATACAAATTTAAGGTCTTCTTAGAAACACCCAAGCCTCAAACCTGATTAGGACGATGTCCAATAACCTAAATAGAAAATAACACATTACAAGTTCAATACCTACGGAATCCTTATAATCGGTAAAAATACAACTTAACATACTAAAACTATTGAGACGTATGAGACTGGTCTAGTCGCCCACCTCTACAATCTAACATCCTGCTCGACCACAAGAGAATCCCCCGTACATAAAAACCATGTCATTATCTACATTCCAAATAAACAGTAAACTATCTAAAAAGGAAATATCATAAAAAAAATACCTCCAAGAGTCATTCATGCATGAAGAATCTCAACCGATAAGGCCTGAAAGCCCATCTAATCTATCAGAATATTTGGACCCCAACCCTAAATATACACTGTCAGAATGTCACCGGAAAATTCTCCAAATTAACTAGGAGCGGCAAACGGAGCAGTCAAAATATGATGGATTTCTATTAGAAGATGATGGCCTATCTAACAATGAAGATCAGGCAGAGAAATTTAAATACAGATGCTATAATCTATTTCTCATGGGTATTGAGAACTGAGAATAATAACTTTTTAATGATATTTTGCCAAAGGACAAGTTGATTTTTCTAGGGCCACCATAAATGAAAGATCAGCAACATCGTTCAAGCAAAGATTACAAATTGTTACATCAATATATAGTTTCCGGAATTTCTTCTCTTTGCTAGGTAGAAATGGTAACATGCTGCCAAAAGAATAATGTACTATCAAGAACCCAGAAGAACCAATTAATCCAGTCCTTATTCTAGGCAATGTGTTTATCATAGGTTTAGTGACGATGAATCATTGTAGTTCAGAAAAAAATTTCACTAGACGAAATATTGATGGAAATTCCATAATATTTTTTTCTTACACTAGCCTTGGTGGTTCGATGGAGTGAAAAAGAAAACTTCGTCAGTATAAGCCAAGTCCAACAGATTTTTTTCATTGTTAATCATTTTACCAGCATAATTTAGGGTTTCATTCTAAGAAATTTCCGTTAATAAACTATTTTGTTTTTTGGTAGCGTCTCTAGTTGAGTTACTTTCGTTCTCACTCCATAAATATCTCCTTTTTACAAAACAATAATGGAATAAAATTATGAATATGTTCCATGATTGTATTGGTTGCTTTGTGCTAAAACCCCACCTAGAGTTGGTGCACCTAAACTTTGGTTTAGGAGTTGGGACCTTGTGGGTTTTTTCATTAATAAAAATGGAGACAATTGTTGTATGATTCTCCTAATTAATAATACTTGTTAATTACGAGTCACAATAAATTTCTTACAAATTGGATTTTAAGTTAACGATGTCAGTCCTTTGGTTCTTACACCAAATTTTAGAATGATCATTTCCTCTTTATAATATCACATAGATTTTGGATAGGTTATCACATACAAACATTATCATTGTTAGTTCTATTTTTATTGGTAATATCCATAATAAAACATGTTCAATTGAGTTGTAATGAGTCTTGAAGATATCGGAGCAATTGGACAAATATTTGGACAACATCATATGGAGATATCAAAATGATGTTCAATTTTTTAATATTCTAGAAGATTTAAAGCTCCAATTGACATGAGATCAGTTTCATTGGAAAGTAAACTCGAATATGATCGCGTACATATAAAGAACGCATGATTTGGCCAAGTGACGAGAAAGTTACAAGTGTTTTAAGTTGCATATGAAAACTAGTCCGCGACATGCATTCGAGTTGCGTTCGTATTTACGTTCGAACGTCTGGAGGGAAAAACTTTGCGTTTGAGTTGTGTTTGAAGTGCGTTCGAACGCCTGTGCGTAAGTAGGATATTTTGGACACGTTTTTAAGTCAAAATAACACTAGAAAACTCTTTCATTTGCCCTACCTATATAAACAAACATTGAGCCAACTTCACAAGTGTTGAAAACCCATTATCTTGAGCCTAAACACATTCTTAGTTTTCAATCTTCTTGTTCTCACCTTAAAGACTTATTTGCTTTTCTTGTCTTCTCTGTTTGTGATGAGATTGGTCTTTGTTAAACCATCAACACATCAAAATCAAATTTCCCAAACCTTCAGAGTTCTCAAGGAGAGATTGGCAGTCGTAGTTTCGGCATTGAGAGTTGCAGAGTTGATATGCTCAAAGACTTCAGAGGTTCTGAAGAAAACCGTGGGGTACGGGCTCGAGAAGTTCTTCGAGTTCTTGCAGTCTAGAGGTACTAGAGTCGTTGGAGTTTCCACCATAGGTCTTCTACATAATCGTAAGTTTTTCTCTATATAGTGGATTTGGGCTGGTAGCCGAGATATTCATAGTGATTTTTTACTCGCACAAACTTTTCACTTCGTCACCAAAATAATTTGTGTTGATTTTGTGTGATTGATTTATTTTCAGCTTTAATATTATGTTTTGATTTATTGTTATTAGAATTAAGGGTGTTTGTTGAAAAATCATAATAACAATATTTAGGACTTATCTTAATTATTGTATTAATTCCGCATGTGGTCATAACTTTGGTAAAATAAGAACTTTCAATCGTTATTAATACTAAAATCAAATTCTTACTTATCAGCTTAAATTATAATTTCTCTAACATGATATCCGAGTTAAATTCTCGTATTTAAACCCTACATATTCACGACATAATTACTTAATGTCAGGTCTATTTTAAGTTCTGTTAATGTAAATAAATGAACCATTTCGGACTTCAAATTTACTATATAGATAGAGGAAAGTAAAGAAGCTAGCTAAAGTTATTTTCTACATCAAACCATATATATGATATCATATACAAAAATCATAGCTCTTGATTCAATGGAGATTTTCTTATCAAATATTCACAAATAAAAATGAAACATGCATCAACATTTAGAAATGGTCCCCTACCACTCTTAGTAATTCACAGCTCAAACATTCCTTTAAGTTAATTACATAAACCAACACTTGTCGGATTTCTTGGTCTCATTTCTTATTTTCAAGACAAATGCTTCTTCAAGATTGAAAACATTTTAATGAAAACAAATTAACAAATGATATTATTACACAAGTTTGTTTCCAAATCCAATGTCTTGTAGTCGAATTGTTGAGCAAAATGCAATCTAGTTAGGGTTTCATGCTGCACTGCTTTACTTGCACAACTTGCCGACAAGTGGCACCATCCTCTTTGGACCATTTTAATTCTAAATTTATATATATATATATTTTTTTTGGAAACATTAGAAATCGTGCCGCCAAATCACCCTAC
Source organism: Zanthoxylum bungeanum (assembly GCA_019454045.1). Taxonomy (NCBI): domain Eukaryota; kingdom Viridiplantae; phylum Streptophyta; class Magnoliopsida; order Sapindales; family Rutaceae; genus Zanthoxylum; species Zanthoxylum bungeanum. The sequence goes on from SKCR01049037.1 coordinate 29,296, forward strand.
CCGGGCTTAAGCGGAGCAAATAAACATCTGACACACAAACTCTTACAAAAAACACACCCCATAAATTCGAACTTAGGACCTAGAGGCCACATCATGAATCTTACACCACCAAGACACAACCATTGGGGACAATTTATATTTACTTGTTTCTTTTTAGAAAGCAAAAGTTTAATATTTACTAAGAATTTAAAAAGATTAGTTGTTAATTATATTTAAAATAATTAATCAGGATCCAAAAAGGTTATTAAGTAACAATATGAATAACGTTGTTTTCTCATTTAAGCTTCTCTTTGTACGTGGGTGATTAGTGGCTAACAGATAAGAATATAAGTCTAGTTGAACCTGATCAACTAACAATATAAACCGATGGACATAGAATATACCGGATCATTTGACAATGAAGCTATATTAAAAAGCAAATATAATCGACCCATTTAAAGAAATTACAAAAATACTTCATTAAACAATTTGTTTTTTTAAGCTTTGGCATTGTCAAATATCTAGAAATGTAGTGAAGAGAAACAATGACAATACAAGCAATGAATAATGAAAACAAGAAAAATAATAATAATAATATATATATATATATATATATATATATATATCTGGTTTTATGGAATAGGTGGAAGTGTAAAGTATATATATATATATATTTTTTTTTTATAACAGTTTCAATTCAAGAGATTGAAAGAAACACACAACAAACACACACAGGTTGAGATATAGAAATCAAATTGAGGCGACATCTGCTTTTGCTTTAATAAAAGCACTTTTGATGGCCCATAGTTAATGAAAGCACTTCTTCAAAGCCATCATTTGAGGGGTTCACTGGAAACACAAAAGCAGGAAATACGATTAGCATCTTCTTTTGGGTAGACCCAGCAGCAGCAAGCGCCATTATTACATTATCTTATTTGCAAATTTACATGTATCTTCAAAATGTGTATTATTATTATTATTATTATTATTATTATTATTGCTATTGTTATGATTATGGAATAACATTCAACCACCCTACAAGTTGTTTAATATTTACAATGTGAATAAATGCCTTCTCAGAAGATCCTCTGGACAAAGTGTGATCCATAATAGCCTTTGTAACGGCGAAAGCCACCTGCTTTGCCCAACTGAGAAAATAAGAAAGGAAGGCAGGACATGATGCTTTAGAGATAGATGGCTATGAGACTAGTCCAAAGAGTTTCTACCCCGGAGTGATCACCACCGCACCTCACATCACGGCGTTTTGGAACGTATAACCCGCCTGTTGTCCCATGCGTTAAATTTATACTGTTAATTTTAAGTCATTTTTTATCCGATTAATATTAAGTGACTTGAATATCTCGAAAAAATATCCAAAGAAAGTAATTTTTGTTTCAAAATTAGTTGAAAAATGAATCAATTAAAAAAATAGTGGCATTGACTGAGTATCATTATAGCAATCTGTTGGGTAATTGAGTGTCATTTTCCTATTATTATATTATTTTAGCACTTCTTAATTTGTAATTGTCGTGCTTCAACTTAATTTTAAGAGTATGATTATTATTTCACTACCTTGAAAATTAAGAAATAACAAATGGATATCAGTTGTGTTGGTGTGAAATTGAAAAATAACAAATGGATACTACAGGTATTAGAGGTATAACATTTTACTAAAATAGAGTAAATGTAAGGTTTTGTAAAAATACAATAGTAAGATGTTATACTCTAATATTTCATGTACCTATTTATTATTTTTCAATTTTTAAAATAGTGAAATGATAATAACCCTTAAAATTATAACAACTAGAATATTTAATAAATATTAATGGCAACATTCACTTGCATAATTACAGATTTCATTTCACAAAACCGTAGATTGAAACTCACTAACACTTTAATTTGAAAGGATCTAAAATCTTATAAGATCTTTAAATGGATTTTTGTTCATGTCCTATATGATTGGAAGTTTGTTGTTATTATTTGATGATACATTCATTAAATTTTTATTCATATAAATAACTATGCAGACAAATAGCATATGCTAGCTGTGATAAGATATTGCTGCTTATTTCATAATTACAAAACTAACTAATAATGACCACGTTTATAGTTTTAGAAATATTTTCTTTTGCTTCTGGTGACATTATGTTTTGCTATAAATATTCAGAAGAAAATTATCTTCTTTTCTAATAATTATTAACAAACCTAAAAATCATTAATATTAACATTTGTTGATTATTATTAACAAACCAAACATGTCAATGAATTCAACCTCTCTGATACAATCTTCATATATGTACACTTAGTGGGAATATTTTGATGGTGAGATTCAAACTCATTGATATGTTTGGATTTTATTATCAGTTGAAGTGATTAAATCCGAATACTGCATCTTTTTCCCCCTTTACTAGTAAAATTTTTAATTGACAAAAAAATTAATGGTTTTGACTTTCTTTTAAGGAAAATGAGTATAACTCAACAAAACTAATTGAAACCCTCTCTTGATGTAACCCCAATATCTTCCAAAAATATTCTCTCTCTTAGTAAAGCTATCAGGTAAGGATGGAAATGGAGAAGTCCCGTCCCAACCGAGTCTCATCTCATCTCATCCCGATTACTATTCGAGATGAAGAAATCATCTTAAACCCTGACTAGTATTTTAAATTGGGATGAAAAATCGTCGTGAATCATGGACTAAAGGGTGTGGGATCCTGAATCCCGATCGGAATTCAAGACTTTTTAAGCTAAAATCTTGCCCGATTTTTTATTCGGGGCGATATATCAGCCCGAATCCACACCGAAATTCTTATGCGGGACGAAAAATCATCTCGAACCAAACAGAATAGGATCCCGATTGGGATTCATGATTTTCTACCAACCATATTATTATGGGGTTTTGTTATATCAACATGCGATTTTGTTTAGTTTTTAAACATAATGGGATTTTTGATTAGTTTTATCAAACATCAGGGGATTATGTTTATTTTCCCTTTTCTTCTATCTAGACTTTTGTATTTGGTGAAAGTATTAACTTATTATCTGTTTGATTACGGATTCGAATCCTAGCTAGAAACAGTATATATGTGAAAAAATAAGGATAAAATTAGGTACATTAAAACCTACACGACCTGTAACTAGAACCTTACACGGTGGTTTACTCTTTTGAGATATCATGTGCATAACACCGGTAATCTTTTGAGATATCATGTAAAGTTTTGATGTCATTGCAACAAAAGCTATTGAAAATTTTGACTGCATATGGTTTCCAAAAGCTAGCTAGCTAGCTGCATGCTCAAAAGAATTATTATCATCTTTGTGTTTATGCATTGCAAACACATGAGGTTTCAATGATGGTTTCAATCTAGTGCCACAAAAAAGTAAGAAAGTAGCTGCTCCTTTTCAGCAAAGAAAGTAGATAGGTCTTGTGATAATTAGTGGTTTCAGGTTTCTTGGGGTTTGCAGCAGAAGAGCAAAATTAAAATAATATAATATAAAATATTTTTTCAGTACTGTTTAGGGTTTTTGTTTTTTTGGGTCATTGAAGTTGGAGGGAAAGTGCATGTGGTGAGCAGAGCACAGGTGTCTGCACATGGCTGCTCTGATTCCCAAGCTTTGAGAATTGTAAATCAATGCAGGAAAACCTGAGGTTTTGGGTTTTTCAAGAGAATCAAGTCACTGAAGAACACCACCTGATTGGTTCACAAAAAGAAAACCCCAGTACCTGGGGACCAATGGCTGCTTGGGAACTGTGACTGTGACTCTCTGAGTCTTGAATCTCTGTGTGATCAAAGAAACTACCCATTTGCTTCCTTTTACTGCAGCTTGGTCCAGTTCTTTGAGCTCATGTCACCAGCAACTTGAAGTTTTGTTTATTATTTGCTTTATTATTCACAACTTGTGTTTTATCCAGTTCAGGTACTATCCATTCCTCAAATCTCACACAGTTGTTTTTCTTCTTCATTCTTTTTTTAGTATCCCTATTTAAATGATCTGCACACAGACCTCAAATCTCATACAAGCAACTTTCCTTTTATAATTACATGCTATCCAAGATTCTTATGTACTTCTTAATCTTCCAATAATACAGATTTTTTCATCAACTAAACAATAATTTTTATACAACTGAGGATCAAATGGCTTCTTCTTTTTGTTTCTTCAAAATTACTAAGCCATTTTCATTGATTGCATCTGCTCTTGTTCTTTCTCTAGTTTTTTTATATGCTTCTTTCTTCGGGTTCGGGTTCGGGTTCTCATCTATCCTCTTTACATCTTTAGTTTTGATTGTATTATCCACTATTCTATTCACATTCACAAAGCAAAAACCAGTCACAGATCAAGAGACTCACAGCTCTGACCATGAAACAAGTTCAATACAACAGCCTGATGAAAGTGATGAAGCAGTAGTGAAGCCACAGGATCATGATCAGGAACAAGAACTAGAAGCTGATGATGAGTCGATCAAATTATCATCACAGGATTTTCTCTCAGAAAGTGATCATCAGAATCTGAATCACTTGTCAAGTAGTGAGGAATCAGAAGTGGAGTGGCCATTTAGAGAAATTGTTTACCAGAGCCCCGATTGCTCTGATGGATCAATTTCTGATGAGGAAACTGATCTAATTGAAATCTCTCTTCCAAGTGGCCACTATGTTGGTAATTATAATAAAGATCAAGAAGCTCCCAAGTTTCATTTCAAGCAACATGGTCTAATGGAGCTATTAGCAGCTGAGATTAATGACATGAATGAGGAAGATAACTTGATTGAAATTGACATCTCCATGGGCTCCATCAAGTGTTCAAGGTTTGAAATTGAAGCATGAAATTTTTTTTTTTATAATTTTCTTTTTACAATTTACATTTGTGGTTTTTTTATCCTTGTTAATTAATTACTATTTAAGAGTTATACTATTAATGTTATTAATCTTGAGCTCAAAAACTTTGGATACCCATTAAAGAACTCGTACCATGGACCTCTTTTTTGTTTATTTAATGCACATTAAAGTGTTAAAAATGTTTAAAGAACAAGCCAATTGATGGAATTCCACTTAATTGCTTTACTTTTCCCCCCACCCTTCTTTTCATTTGTGTCCATTTCACATCATATTATGATGCAAATTAATGTGCCTAACATTTTGTGGGTCCTTTGAGTTAAATATATATATATATATATATATATATATCAGAGACAAGATTACACTTAAAAAGTTTAATATTACGTTTCAAAAATGAAAAATGCTACGGAGACAAACAGGGAATAAAACAAAGGCAAAAATTTAACTAATTAAAACGAAGTCGCTTTGATTGTATTTTATTTTAGTTAGATATCACCATATCAGTCTTCTTTTGTTGGCTAGTGTGACCTATCAGTATCACTTATATCATTTCATATATTCTTAGACTTATCTGTTGCCGCATATGTTGAAGTTAAAAATACTTGAATACTTTTTGTTTTAATGGAGAAACTATGGTAGTTATTAAGCCCAACTAGCCAACAGATTGATGTAAATGATAGGATTATCTAATTCACATATAAATACTTTTTCACAATTATACCTACTACACCTACTCAAAGTGAGATATGAAAGGACTAATTCACATATTTCATTTCATTAGGAGCATAAAATGAAACCCACATATAAAATGATTATTTTGGTATATGAAGAATCCAGTTGTATGGTTACATGCATGAATTGCCAACCAACTTTGCAAACCTCCAAATATTTTTTCAGTGGAGGATAATTTTCTTTAACATGTTAAAGCGACCTTTTATACTTTTGATGCAAAGTACCAAATTATTTTCGGTGGCATTTATTATTTTTGTTGACAATTTGAGCCTAAATTTTTCTATAAACATAAAGCTCATTTGTGAGCATTATCATCCTAACAATTAAGCTTCAATTAAGAGAGCTTAGAGAGAGTGTAGAATGAGGTTCTTTGTAGAGTTTGTAATACTTGTAAATTCTATTCAAGTAGCAATAGAAATAGTTTATTTTTTTCCTCATAAATATTCTTCAGTGATCAGGGAATTACAATAAGTGGTATTAGTAGTTTTGGTTATACGTTGGGGGTCCTGAAGGTGAAGAACGAAACTCGGTTCGACAAAATTCAACTTTCGTGAAAGTGCTCAAAAATCAATTTTGAGCGTACCATCAATCTTTTTCACTTCGAGATGATTACATTGGTATTTTCTGATGATCAAACGGAGACCGAAAGAAGCCTCACGAGTCGTCAGAAAGCTTCTCATGTGCATCACGCGCTCCAGTGGTGGAAGACGACCACGTCAGCACCACGTAAACGCACAATCAGCAGCCACATCAACACATGTTAGTGCATATTCATTAGCCACGTCATCAAGGAGTCGACATGTCATTGAAATATGTCTGCCACATCATCTTCCACATCATTGCCACGTCAGTAAGTTAGCCCCACTTTTTTCGACGGGTGCCAATAATGTTCACTAATGAGGACGCATAGAGAGTGAGTTGCCTTCATGACAACACGTTTATGATTACTGTCAATATAGGTCGGTCGGACATAGATATGATATTGGTGGATCCTGAGAGTGCGGTGTATATTATATCAAATGAGGTGTTGAATGGACTGGGTGTGGAGTTCACAATCTTGATAAATGATGCTACCTCATTGTATGGGTTTGGGGGATCGATAGTTATTCCACTTGGTCGGGTGCAACTTACAATGACCATTGGAATGAGCCCTCATACCCAGATCATAATGATGAACTTCACGGTTGTAGATTACGTGAGCAGTTACCAGGTGATTTTGGCAAAACACTTTATGGCAGCCATGTCGAGATACTATTTGAAGCTTAAATTCCCTATTAGAGAGGGGGTTGGGTTGTTTGTGGAAGCCAAAGAATAGCAAGGAGTTGCTTTGCAACAACTTCAAAAGAAACTTTGTTCATCACTGACGTTATAGGGTAGAAAAGAAATGAGAAAGGATGAGAAGTTAACATGGGTAGAGACTACCGACCCCCGACCCAATGAGAGTATCCAACTTTGAGAGACTGGAGAAGAGCTAGAACCCGTGGCGCTCACTGGCTCAGATAAATTAGTGAAGGTCGGGGTTAGGTTGGAACAAAGTCTGAAAGAATAGCTAATTGAATTCCTTAAGGAATATGTTGATGTTTTTGCATGGAGTCATAAGGATATGTCCGAGATTGATCCACGGGTCATAAGCCATCGCTTGCCTATTGATCGGGCTTACAAGACGGTGAAGTAGAAAATGAGGACCTTCAACTAAGAACGACATGAAGCCATCCATGCCGAGATGGATAAATTATTACAGGTAGGGTTCATCATGGAAGTTAAGTACTTGGAGTGGGTATCGAATATTGTCTTGGTAAAAAAAAGGCAAATAGCAAGTGGAGGATGTGTGTGGATTTCTCCGACCTAAATAAAATTTGCCCAAAAGATAGCTTCTCACTCCCCAAATTTGATCAGCTCATGGGCTCAACAGTCTGTCATAGGCTTCTCAGTTTCATGGATGCTTTCTCAGGTTACAATCAGATCAGGATGTTACCCTATGACGAGGAGAATATAGTCTTCATTACCGACAAGGGTTGTATTGTTACCATGTGATGTCGTTTGGGTTAAAAAATACATGGGCGACATACCAGAGGTTGGTGAATCGCGTATTCAAGTCTCTCATTGGTAAAACAATACAAGTTTATGTCGATGATATGATCACAATGTCAGTATTGCCTAGGGATCATCAGAATGACCTTAGGGAAATTTTTGAGCTATTGACGAAGTATGGAATGAAGTTGAACATGGAGAAATGTGCATTTGGTGTCACATCGAGAAATTTCCTAGGGTATATGGTCAGTGCAATGGGCATTGAAGCTAATCCTCAAAATATCAAGGCAGTGATAGACCTGAAGTCCCCAAGGACAATTATAGATATTCAGAGCTTGACGGGTCAGGTCACAACACTTAATAGGTTCATTTCCAAACCTACTAATAAGTGTCATATCTTCTTTCAATTAATAAAGAATGGACAAGTGAGTGCGAGAGATGCATTCCAGTAGCTCAAGGAATACCTGACCCGACCTCCGCTTATGGCTAAGCCAATTCCGGGGGAGAAATTATTCTTGTATTTGGTTGTTTCACTACATGTTGTTAGCTCGACCTTAGTACAAGAAATATATAGGGTCCAAAAGCTAGTTTATTATTCTAGTAAGGCATTGTTAGATGCAGAAACTAGATACCTACTTCATAATTTAATGGCCTTATCATTAGTTACAGTGGCCAGAAAACTATGTACTTACTTCTAAGCACACCCCATCAAGGTATACATTGATCACCCTCCTGGAAAATTTTTCACAGACCCGAGACCTTGGGTCGTCTTGTGAAATGAGTGATAGAGCTAAGTGAATATGATATTTGTTATCTCCCATGGGTGTCCATCAAAGGGAAAGCACTAGCCGATTTTGTGGTAGAATTCACATGACAACAGATGCTGGTGGTTAGGGAAGAAGAAGAAAAATGAAAGTTGTAAGTGGATAGGTTGGTTAGTTCATAGGGATGTGGTGCTGATATTATTTTCAACAACGGACATGATGGGGAGCTAAGATATTCACTGGGTTTGCATTTGAGGCTACTAATAATGAGGCTGAGTATGAGGTAATTTTGGCATAATTGGCAATCAACAGGTCGATTCATTAGCACGATTGGCATCATCCATTAAGTACAATATATTGGAGTTGGTGCTTGGACCACCAATCTGAATAATTTATTGTTCTTTATATTTTATTATTCACTAATAAAATAATTACTTTTTTCATTTCAACATTGTTAATGGTAATTGGTATGTCATAATGCATATTAGATTGATATATATAAATATGCTGAGAATGATATCGATTTTAGAATAGTCATGTAGTAATATTGGACACTGGGTGGTCTGATATTGGGATAGTATTACTATTATAAACTATTTTTAAAGTAAATATTCATAGTCGTTAGTTTTGGAATAAGGTCAAAATCCTATAACCTATAAGACTAGTACATTAACAATGGAAGCTCATATAGACATGTGGGTATTTGTTGGAGGGAATACTGAATGACTCACATGTGATTCCTAATAGTTGGAAATACACACCACCGTCAATAGGAATCTCCTCGAGTGGAGTAGCATATGTGATCATTTGACTATATGGTAGCATTGATTTTGTACGTGATCCTCTACACTTTGATGCCATGTATGTCAGAGACCTTTCATGGTATGACCGCTAGATGTTCGTTGGGTATGGACTGATGCACTCATTAATCAAGTGCGTATCAAGATAGGATCCGTCAGCTCGTATGTGTACTATAAGGGGTTTAGGTATCCATGTGTGTAAGTCACGACTCTTAAGACTTTGGCCAAAGCCGATCACTATGGATGGATCACATATATCATAAATGGTGTTCTGATTGGTTGTAATCATGGACGTGTCGATAATATGAAATGTGCATCTCGAAAACTTGACGGTATAATATATGTTTCCTAAGCACAACCCGTATAGCCTACGACAGAGAAATTATTAAACATATATGATGACTTCGACTTATATAGTTCAGAAAGATCGTTCGTGCTCTTCGTGAATTCGTAGGTGGCAGAATTGCGTACATATAAGATATGCTTATATGACGAAGTGTACTAATTGGGCACTTGGGTAGCCAATAATGTTTGATCATAAATAATATTTGATATTATAATTATCAATTAAAATAATTAAGTGTTATTAGATAACATTAATTATTTACTTTGACCCAATTGGATTAATTGGATTAATCCAAAATCACACAAGGGCTTTGTTGTAATTTCATAAATATATCTACCATTGGAAGATATTTTGGTAATTACAAAATATATAATAATAATTGTATTTGGCTTGATTTAATTGGATTAAATCAAAGCGGTAGACAATAAACTAATCAAATTGGTTAAACTTTGTCTAGATTTAATTGGATTAAATCAAAGTTGTAGACAATTAACTAATCAATTGGTTAAACTTTGTCTAGGTTTAGTTGGATCAAATCAAAATGATAGACAAATGTGATTAGTCACAATTAATTGTACATATTTGGAAAAATTGGATTAAGCTCATCTAAAAATTGATTAAAACTTTTATTAATTAAAAATTACATAAGCTTCACTATAGCGCTACTAGCCGTTTGGAAAACGATTCTGACCGGAACCATGGAACCGGTTGGAACCATCCGGTTCTTTTCAATTCGGCTAAGGTAGAACTCTAACCAAACCGAACAAATCTGATTCTGGTTCCGGAATTGGAACCGATCGGTTCCTACC
>SKCR01049038.1:0-39970 GCA_019454045.1 Zanthoxylum bungeanum
GTCCCTTGGCTTCCCAGAAGCCTTTGTTGACTTGGCCTTGCCTTTGTTTCTATGCTTTTTCTTCTTAACACCCCCCAGTTGCCTTGAGCCCAGCTTTCGGCGTTTGAGATGTTGAGCAAATTGCGCCTCGCGCTTGTTGCCTTTCAGAAGCTCTTTCTTGACTCCTTGAGAATCGATAATAACTCTCCAAGAGTATCATCCGAATTCATCATTTTGTAGTTGATGACAATGTTTCCAAGTATCGGGTAGTGACTGTAGAAGTACATCTATAGACAGCTCAGCCTCCAAGACTATACCCATATTAGCCAATTGTTCAATATCGGCTATCATTTGAGTCCCATGGACCTCAACAGAACTACCATCAGTCATACGGGAGCGAAGATTTTCTTCACTAACTCGTACCTCGCCATCCGCTTATTAGTGCGGTGAAGATCTTGCAATCTTGCCATCATATTATAAGGATCCAAGTCCCTATTCTGGCGGCGAAAGTGTTGAGTCATTGAAGCAAGCATGATCGACTGAGCCGTGTCACAATCATCACTGTGAGTTTTTCCATAACTCCAGCTCAAGTGGCTCAGTGGGCTTAGCCCGAGAGGTTTTTGTATCGTATACAGTATCCTCTCCGCCCCAAGGACTATCCTTAGGTTCATTTCCCAGTCGGCGAAGTTGGTGCCCTTGAACACATTATCACCCATGATTATGTCACGGACATTTCCTTTGTTTGCCATCTTAACTACGATAATCTAATTATCTAGTTAACGATATGTGGGTACAGTCAAACTGTTACATAAAAAAAATAACATTGTATTAGTCCAACTAATGTGTAAATATTGACGAAATAAGTTCAATACTAGCCTCCCACTATTTTCTGCAAGTCTCTAACCCTCTGTTGAGTACTCGGGAAATCCAATTTCCTAGTGGGCTAGGATCCCGTTAAATAACACACAACCTTGACTTTGGCCAACAAATTGTATGATATTTAACTAGGTAGATCTCGAAGATCAATTGGATCCCATCCAATTCCTAGATCCGGTAGGTGGACATCTAAGTCCGAAACATATACATATGTCAATGCATCCAATACATTTTCCTAACCATTTCCTCTGAATCAACTAAGCCTTGGCTTTGGCACAACAAACCTAATGATTCCAGTTAAGCGGGACCCATTGACGAGGAAGTTTCGTAATCAATGTCGATGGACAAGAAGTGATCTTGACTTTGGCCAACAAATCACAACTTGGACAGGACACCGATGTGGAACAAAACTCTCATGATTCAAACACATCCTCAATTGACAAAGGTCTTGACTTTGCCAACAAAACCAATGCCAATTTCGGATCTTGAGAAAGAATCATTCAACGGAAGGAAAATCGCTTAATATTGTTTGAGGGATTTTTCGCGTAATTGGCAACCAATTAATTTATCTTTGTTAGGTCTCAACATCATACACCCTTAAGCATGATTCTAAAACATCATAAAGCGCGTAAAGTAAAGTAATAGCGATATACGGATGGATATGAACAACAACTTGTTCCTAGAACAAATCACTCCCTTTCCTCTCCCCGCTAGCACTATTCTACTCTTACCCAATTACATAATACAATAAGAGAAACCTCATTTACATTGAGGGGAATTAGGTGAGAAGAGAATACAAAGAGACAATAAGAGAAAGGCTGGACACGCAGGTCCAATTTATAAATTCTAAATTACAATAATTTCTAAAATTACCCTTCCCTTCTAATATCCATCCGATATACACTATTCATACATCACATCCACATTCATTCATTCAGGCATGTTATACAACCAATCAAATCCAATTAATTAGTCTTTAATTAGGTGACAATACAATGTTCAAACAATTGTTTGCATTTGCGCGAGTCCAACTCAATTTGAGAATAAATACTTATAGTATGAATTCATGAATTATATCGAACTACTCGTTAAATCCAATTTAAGTCATATTCAATACTAATCCTATTATTTAATTCTAAATTAAATATTTACACTTTATTGTGCTTTTATAACTTAGATTCCAAATCTAATACAATCGGGTCTCAAAGCCCAACTAACATCTAATGTCCGTTTAATTAAAGTCTGATGGGCTTTCAATTGATTTCTTTAGGCTTGGGTTTTGGTCAATGTATGGGTCAAACCCAATTACCAAGCCCAATAAGGAATCACCCTCATATGCCATAAAATCAATATCAAGCCCATAAGGCCCAATTAAACATAAAAGCCCATTTATTACATTTGGGCTTAAATGGTGTGATTTAGGCCCATTTTGGATCCAATCCAAATGGTCCAAATCTACTTGGCCCAACCAAGCCCATTATGTCCAAATATAATAGTTTTAGGCCCAATTCAAAATTAAGCCCAACTAACCAAATTTTAAAATTCCAAATTTTATAACTTAATTAATTAAAGTGTATTATCATGATTAATCCTTTAAATCAATATTCCCAAAATATCAAATTAATCCATTAATCATATTTTTATCTTAAATATATGTCCAACATTATTTAATCAAAAAATCAAGTCCCTAATCCTCCATCAAGCATTCGGCCAAGGTGATTAAAATGGTTCCGATTTCGTTTTCAATCCAATCGATTTACAAATCATCATTCCATATTGTTTCAAGTCATATAATGTCTTAAAATTAAAAAATCATCTAGTCCATATGCTTGCATGTATTCGGCCAAGCCTCATTTGGGTTGGAAAAATTAATCCAATTTATTTTCCATGAAATTGATGATGTATAATCTAAATAACATACATCTAAGCATATTTAATCAAGCAAACTCATCAAATCATGCTTCATACAATTTTCCCCAAATAACAACCTAATATATTTGCATGCTTTTAAGCTCAATGATACCATTGTTGGAAAAAATAACCAAGCCCCAAGATCAACAAGAACAAGCAAAATATATAAATACATGAATGAATAAATGAAGTATGGCGGAATCATACTCACAATACTTGAAAATGGATGCTAAGATGATGCGAAATTCCTCCCTTATGCAGTGAAGCTTTCGGCCAAGAAGAAAGAGGGACTCCAAGTCGAGTTTGATCCTTCCAAGCTCAAGGATTACTTTCCCATATCACCTATGTATGATCCCTTGAAGGTGCTAGCCTTTGTTGTGATTTTGAATGCACAACTTCTTCAAATCTTGCCACAAAAATTGAAGAAATGGAGAGCCCAAAACTGCATGTAGTTTCGGCAATGTGAGAGAAGAGGTTTGAATGATTTTTGTTACAAAAAATCAATTTATATTTATGCCATAATATTTATTAAATTAATAATAAACTTATGACACAAATCATGCAATGGCTTAGAGTGTCAAACACTCAAACTCCATGCAAAACCATTGAGTGTATTGTACACTATCACCATGCAATGTATTAACAATTAAATAATGCATAAAATGACATGTGTCATGTGGGCCCCACACAACCCAAATGAAAGTGGGCCCACGTGTACTCACGCGTTCGGGTTCGATATTTCCGAAATACCGAACTTTCGTCGCGACGTTAATTAATCGAATTTAAATAGATAATTGCGCCTAGCGAAATTATTATTTACGTCGCTAACGAATTAATTCTAAATTAACTCGTTTGCCCGAATTAAAATCTAATTTTAATTTCGCGTCGAAATCGAATTTCGATTATTATATCGAATATAATATTTTTACGATTAATTCCAAATTAATCGTTCTCTCTCTATGTATAGTACTTTATCCAGATAAAGTCTCTCCGTAATTAATCCAAGATTAATCGAGTTTGAATCATACGTCATTGGTGAATCTTCGGGAAGCGACCCAAGAGATCTCTGGATATGTTGGCAGTAAATACGGCCGTCAGATTATCCGAACACGTACGTACCAAGTACTACGTTTTTACCGATTTACAAGACAAGGTTAGCCTCTAGCAAAACGCCATGCCTACCCAATTCTCCAGAAATATTCTTATTGGAATATAAGATCTATAACAGGCGTAGTATACCGTAGTATAGTGTATATCGAACCAGTGTTGGATGATCACATGTAAGGCCTGGGGCTGGAGATGTGTCTGCCCCGTACGATACACATATCGGACATCAAGCAACCAGTCTCTTTGAATCGGATAATCCTGTCCTAGTCATATTATCCCGATGGTTGCAACCATTATAGAGTACTAGTTCTTTATCCCTCGCGATCACCATCTCCATATGTCTGAAGTGATACTTCCATCTTGACATCACACCCAATACACTACGATTCTCGATAAACCCAGAAGAGGTGTACACAGAACCCGTTAAAGCCCTGGACCACCAAAACTAAAGTTTACCGATTGTCGTAAGTACTAGCGATGCAAGTCTCAGGTTAAGATCATATGCACCTACCCTGAAGCGGACTCCCATAGACACGCAGACATGCTACCAATGGGATTCCGCGGGGTCTATCCAGAGCGAAGCTGTTTTCCGTACCATCGGTAAAACACAACCTCCTACCGCACTTGCATAAGTATCCTATACTTAAATATATGAGAACTATGCCGTTGTGCCCTCACAACATGCACAAGTGCAGTACTAGTCTATTCCGCATTATTGATGTCTAATCTCGATAATACTACGACTAGGGATATTTAATGATTAAACCTTTATGGATTGATACCGTCTCATATCATCACAATCTGGAACTAATCATAGGGACTCTTACCATTTATATCAAAGTAAATAAATTACAAAACGGTAAAAGGCAATTTCATTACTACATAGTTAATTTTGTACAATAATACAATATCATTTACAAAATAGTGACGCTATGGGTCATAACTGTCTAACATTCCTTTCATAAACCAATTAAAAAACTTCATTTTTTGGAGGATTCCCTTCTTTACCTAGAAACCCTAGCAAACCATTATAAAAAGACACCTAAACCAACCTTTCACACCCTAGCACATCCATGAAAATTACAAAAATTTCTACAAAGCATTAGCACCCAAGCTCTCCAAAAAAAACACCCTAGATCATCTCAGAAAACACACACAGAGAAAAGAAGAAGGAACCCTAGTACATTCACAAAAAGAAGAAGAGAAAATCATTCTTTAACCATCACCGAAACTACACCAAAAACTGCAATTAAAAATAGTCCAGAAAACCAATCCCCTTTCACCTCAAAACCGTGAGAGACAGCAGTAAAACAGAGGAAACGACAACTCAAAATAGCGAAGCAACGAACGAAAGCAGTGGACCAGTGAACTGGAGGAGTTGCGGAGCATCAATCCTTCCGACGGCCGTGTAACGCACTTTCGAGAGACGACCTAAGAGGTTAGACCTCAGGGCACCCTTCTTATTTATTCTCATTTTTTTTTGTTGTTTATTAGAATTCCTTCGCATGAGAGTCGTTTGTTGATACATGTTGTGGTCCTTGAATGAATGGAATATGTGTTCTCTCTTGGGGTATATCGGATGGAAACCTAGACGTAAATTCCGTAGCTGGATCCGAATGGACAGTAGTGCGGTCTGTACTTGGAAAACAACTCAACATACCACTCGAGAAACTTTGAAATGCATGTTTCGTCTTGTTATTTAATTTCCGTTTATTTATTGCTTGTAATCCCGTCATCCATTTTCCGCATGTGGTAGTCTTATTTATTTATGTATTGATAGTCATAATGCGCATGGGCTTGACTAAAGTGGATTAAAGATCCTCTATCCGAGGGAAACGCCCAAAGACTACCTTTATCACAATGTCTTGCCGTGCCGGATGAGGCATGTTCGATTGAACGTGAGATGTGTTCAATCAAACATCCAATATCCTATATCGTTACTTGTTATCCACATAACATTGCTTGATGCGTATGGGTTAACTCAGTTGGTTTAAAGGTCATCTATTCGAGGAAATGCCTAAAGGCTGCCTTTATCACAACGTTTTGCCGTGCCGGATGAGGCATGTTTTATTGAACGTGAGATGTGTTCAATCGGGTATCCAATGTCCAATATCATTACTTTGCTATTCACATATGATTACTTGACGCGCATGGGTTTAACTAAGGTGGATTAAAGGTCCTCTATTCGAGGGAAACACCTAAAGGCTACCTTTACCACGACGTCTTGCCGCACCGGATGAAGTATGTTTGATTGGATTTAAGTATGTTCAATTGGGCGTACGAGGTCCCATATTATGTATTTGTTCCTCGCATATGTGTCCATGTCGCCATAAATTCTCTTTCTTTTGTAATCACGTTCGAACGCGCCCAAGAATGCACCTCGAACGCACTCTCTTGGCCCTTGTCCATTCGAATGCGTCCAAGAACGCAACTCGAACGCATGCTCTCGGCCCTCCCTCGTTCGAATGCATTTACGAACGCTACTCGAACGCGCATATTATCTGCTTTATCATGCATCAGGTCTTATCCTGTTCGGACTCGTCCAGGAATGAAACTCGAACGTATGCTCTCGGCCCTCCCCCGTTCGAAGACATTTATGAACGCTACTCGAACGTGCATATTTTCTGCTTTATCATGCATCAAGTCTTATCTTGTTCGAACACGTCGAAGAACACACCTCAAATGTAGGCTCTCGGCCCTTCTACGTTCGAACGCATTATCAAACGCTCCACGAAAGAGCTTTCACATGTTACATCCTATTTCATGCATGCTTGCTTCTCCCATTACATTATCATACACGATTGCTTCCATGATTGTTTCTTTCGCACTAGAAACTTAATTATGTCTCTCCTATATTTATGTTTTACTCGTATCACAATGTTTATCGATTAAATGTGTTTATGAAATTATATGCCTGCCATTATTCCAATTTACTTTTATGCATGCGAACTTAGATATGGGCTTTATTTTCATGCATGTGAACTTAGAAGTATAATACTCTTGGAAACATATGTTGCGTAGATTCGATTAAATTATTGCACAAATCATTTCATTACAAGTGGCATATGTAAGGGACCATTCCGAACCCAACGATTTGAGGTCTTCCCTTGCGAGGGGTGAGTGCAACCTTAAATCATTTTCCCGGTTCACACCGGATGGCGACTCCATGTTATTTCTCTGGTTTAGTTCCCCTGCGGGCTATTCCGTACTCCCAACCAGGCTGTGAGCCTGGAAGAGCGTCATCGATTTTTGTGTCCTAAAGTCTGGCGACTCCATTGGGGATAGAGAATTGGCCTCGAAATAATGCCTTGTAATGTTTGTGATTTGTACTTTAGTTAACTGTGTCTATCGTGGGTTGAAGGGGTTTAATCAAAGGCATTATTAGAGCTAAGTAATGGTTTGGTGTCTTTCTTCATTCACTACCTTTCTATAAGGAAAATATATGAAGGCACTTTGATAATCATGTACTCGTAGCTTACTGTGATGGACTAATTTGGAGGACTCGTTGTTTATTCCTATCACCAAGCGATAAGAGCCTAAGAGGCTTGGGTATTTAAGAGAGTTCGCTCCACCCTCCCTCTGGGGAATCTACAACGGGAAATCCATTTGACAGTCAGTCATGTACCGTAACTCGTTGGCACATACCATAAGGTATAAAAAAGGTGCGCTCACTTGGTCGCTTGAACCCGTGAGTGGGGAGACCTAGTTGTGGGCAATCCTTCACCAACGAGAGATTTTGTCTACACTCCCGCAAACCCACACATGGACCATAGTTGTATGACCAATAGAAACTATTTCCTTGTGCTTGTGTTTAGGGACCATTATCATTTGGATTCAGTTGGACTTCTTGTCAGAAATGCGAACTTGTTGGGCCATTTAAACTGGGACGAATTCGTATCCTATGACAATTGGGCCAAAAGCTTCTGAAATATCGATGGGCCACTCTGTAGAAACCATTTCCTTGTGCTTGTGTTTAGGGACCATCATCATTTGGATTCAATTGGACTTCTTGTTAGAAATCCGAACTTAATGGGCCATTTAAACTGGGACGAGGTCATATCTTATGACAATTGGGCTAAAATTTTCTAAAATGCCGATGAGCCACTCTGTAGAAATTGTTTCTTTATGCTTATGCTTAGGACCATCATCATTTGGACTCAGTTAGACTCCTTGTCAGAAATGCGAACTTGTTGGGCCATTTAAACTGGGATGAGTTCGTATCTTATGAAAATTGGGCTAAAAGTTTCTAAAATGCCAATGAGCCATCCTGTGTTTGGGCCCCTTATCATTTGAAGTTGTTCAGCCATGTTATCGCAAAGGTGTAAACCTGTTGGGCATTTTCAACTGGGACAAGTTTGCACCTTGCAATAATGTGATTGAAGCTTTAAAATGACAAGAGGCCGACTTATATATTCCATGCATTACACGCCTACATGCTGACTGAGAATTTTAAAATACACCATAGATTCTCGTTGGGTTAGGAAAAATGGAAGACTCATCAATAGGCCGATAGCAAAAATGAATGAATCAGAGAACGAGGTATCCCGTATGGATCAGTTGGAGACCAATCTCACCAAGGTTACTGAACAGTTGCAAGCCTTGACTACTACTATGGCCAATATGGCTGTGCCCCGTGCTGGGGGAAACTCTGAGAATGAGAGGCGTGAAGACCCTCCGACTAGATTGAATGATGATATCCCAGGTTTTGATGATGATATGGCTGAATATGCTGTGGGGAAAATGGCAGGGTCTCAAATTGAACTGCAGAAACTCCGAGATCAGGTAGAGTCGGTTACCTGTAAGATGAGGGGCAAACACAAAGACCTGTTGGATTATAAGGCAATGACGTTTGAGGAACAGTTGCTAGCTCAGTTTAAAATGCCGGATATAGCCAAGTTTAATGAGAACGGGGACCCAAAGGTCCATCTCCGGAAGTATGTCTCTATTATGAGTTCAGTGGGCCTGTCAAAACGTCAGGTTCAGAAAATGTTTGGGATGTCACTCGAGTGGGCACCCGTGGTATGGTATCACAGCCTGGAGATGAAGATCAAAGAGGATTGGAGGGAATTGGCGGTGGCCTTCTTGAAACAGTATGTTACAAATCTGGAGATCGACTTGTCACTCCAGGACATAGAAAATACCAAGCAGAAGCCAGAAGAAAGGTTCAAGGAATATGTGGATCGTTGGAGGAGCTAGCTTCTGAAAATGCAGACTCGGCCGTCGAAGAAAGATCAGATTAAGATGATTATTAAAGGCACCAAGCCCTTCATTTATGGCAAGCTGAGGAGAATGACCTCCATGATTACTGATTTTCGACAGTTGAGGGAAACTGTCATGGATATTGAGGAATAAGAGGCCTTGAATAGAAAGTTCTATAGCCTGAACATGAGGCCCATTGGGGGAACATCAGGTACCAAGCCTGTTTCTGCTAAGATTGCTGCTATCCAAAACCGGCGATTCTCCAACCTGGGTAGACCCTTGTCTAAAGTGCTGGAGAAATTAAAGAGACAAGGACTTCTGAAACCCTTAAAGACCAAACCACTTCCACACCCTCCACCACCACATATCAACCTGAACCAGTATTGTCATTTCCACCAACAGAAAGGCCATGTTACTGATAGTTGCGCCCGCCTCCGCCATGAAATCCAGGACCTCATAGACTCCCAAAAAATACCCGACCCCGAGAAAGAACAACCCAATACACACAGAAACCCACTGCCTAATTATCACTCTGTCCCACCACCTACCTATATGATAAGCTCTGGCCTACCCAAAAGCCTTGTCCTCAAGTCCTTTGACCACCAAGCCTTTTTCCTGGGGATTTGGGATAGCAATAGTGAGGATGAAGCAACAAAGGGAAAGAATTTCTGGGAGGACTTCTCCAGTAATGATGAAGAAGAGGTAAGAGGAATGACACGTAGTGGGCATTTTTATAGTGATACTGCAGAAAAGGGCAAGGAAGTGTTGACATAAGGTAGAGAAGTGGCTGAGAATGTGGAGAATGCTGAGGAAGACACAGTGCTGCGTCAGTTGAAGAAGACCCGAGCACAAGCGAGCATCTGGGAGTTGTTATGTGCGTCTCAGGAGCACAGACGAGCCATGGTTGAGGCCTTGAGCAAGATAGTAGTACCAGAGGATGCTAATCCTGCAATGTTTGTAGGGTCAGTACAGAAGGAAGCTTTGCAGGTAATAACGTTTTCTGAGGAAGAACTCCCGGCAGAGGGAAGAAATCATAACAAACCACTATTCATCAGAGCTGAAGTGAGAGGAAAGAAGACATCCTGTGTAATGGTGGATGATGGCTCATCCATCAATATGTGCCCTTAGAAGATCCTATCCAGATTGGGAATGAAGGTGACAGATCTGGATCCCTCCAATATAACTATCAAGGCATATGATGACAGTAAGCGAGGAGTTGAGGGCACTTTCGCTGCAATAGTTAAGGTGGGACCGATCGAGGATGAGGTTGAATTCACTGTGCTTGACATCCCAGCTACTTTTGCTTTGTTGTTAGGAAGGCCATGGTTCCACAAGCTTGGGGGCGTGCCTTCCACTCTGCATCAGGCCATCAAGTTTCCATACGGAGGAGAGATCATCACCATTAAAGATGAAATAGATCATGTTGTGGCTGCTTTAGAGATACAACCTTTCACGAGGTTCTAGGTGTCGGTAACCTTTGAAGAATGGGTGGATCCTAAGGTGGCTAGGATCATAGAGAAAATGAAGTTCGAGCCGGATAAAGGTTCAGGTGTAGGAGGAACCCTGCCAAACTTTAAAGGGCAGACCACTCGGAGAGGACTGGGGTACAAGTCTGATGAGCATAAGTTGAAGGCCAAGAAGAAAGGGTTGAAGCTGATGGAATGCTTTGTGAAGGCAACAGAATATCAGGGAGAACCTGAACCGGTAGAAGTCAATGGGATCGTGGTGCCCGGGTTTGAGATCTTTCAGGATGTGATGGGTGAGAAGTCACTGTCATCAGAAATTGCGAAGAAGGAAGAAGAGAAATGGGAAGAAGAGCTGATGAAGTTGGAAAGCCTGACCCTCGAGAAAAAAAGGAAACCGATGAAGACCCAGCTGTGGGAGATGAAGCATCTGTGGAGGATGAAGATGTTTATCTCTCTGATTTATTTGAATGTATTCCCGCATCTGCTAGCAATAAAGACAATCATTTCGCTTACTTGCCTTAGTCTATTCCTTTCAATTTGCAGGACTTGAGTATATTTGATGTCAGCTCCACCAAAATAAATGCATTTAACCTTGGTACACCTGAGAGCCCCAAGGAAATTCTAATTGCAAGTGAGGTTACTTCTGAGGAGCGGGAGAAATTAGAAGAAATATTAGCCAAATATGCCAAAAGTATTTGCTTGGTCCTATGAGGACATTCCTGGAGTAGACAGAAGCATCGCCAACATATAATACCAACTTATCCAAATATGAAGCCGGTGAAACAGAAACTTCGTCGGATGAGACCTGAGTAGGCCTAAAAGGTCAAAGAAGAAGTCAAGAAACAGATAGATGTGGGATTCCTGGAAGTAGTGAAGTATCCTGAGTGGTTGGAAAATATTGTGCCAGTGCCGAAGAAAGACGGGAAGGTTATAATGTGTGTGGATTATAGAGATCTTAACAAGGCTTGCCCGAAAGATGATTTCCCTCTACCTCATATAGACGTACTAGTTGATAGTGCGGCTTTATCTGCCATGTATTCATTTGCAGACGGGTTTTCAGGATACAATCAGGTTTTATGGCTGAAGAAGACAAGCACAAGACTGCCTTTGTCACCGAATGGGGCATATATTGTTACAACGTAATGTCGTTTGGGCTCAAGAATGCAGGATCAACTTATCAGCGGATGGCCACTACAATATTCCACGATTTGATGCACAAAAAGATTGAAGTATATGTGGATGACATGATGGTGAAATCAGAGACAAGAACCGGGCATATAGAAGAGCTGGAGAAGTTCCTTCAGAGAGTTGACAAATACAACTTGCGGATTAATCCCAAGAAATGTGTGTTTGGGGTAACGTCAGGAAAATTGCTGGGACATACAGTAGGAATGGGAGGGATAGAAGTAGACTATGAGAAAATCAAAGCAATCACCGAAATGCCCACACCGAAGACTGAGAAAGAAGTTAGAGCATTCCTCGGGAAAATTCAGTAGATCAGTCGGTTCATCGCCAAGTTGACGTCAGTGTGTGAGCCTATCTTCAAACTGCTGAGAAAAGACCAATCAGTGAAATGGAATGAGCAATGTCAAGCAGCCTTCAACAAGATCAGAGAATACTTGGTAAAGCCTCCTGTATTGAAACCTCCAAGACCGGGCAAACCCTTATTATTGTATTTGGCCATAGAATCAGAAGCACTGAGGGCAATGATTGTACATGCATATTAGACAGTAGTAGAGCATGCGGTCTACTATCTCAGTAAGAAGATGCTTCCGTACGAACCCCGCTATCAAGAAGTAGATAAGATCTGTTTGGCAGTGTTATGGGTGTCCAGAAAATTGCGTCATTACTTCCAATCTTACAAGATCTAGGTGGTAGCAAAGGAGAATCCCTTGAAGTATCTACATTCAGTACCTTCGCTAGTGGGGAAGTTGGGCAGATGGTTAGTGTTGCTAACAGAGTTTGACATTGAGTACCTCACTTCCAAAGTAATCAAAGGGCGAGCCTTACCAGAGTTCCTGGCATTGCAACCTATTGAAGGGGATCAGTATAAATTTGAATTCCCAGATAAAGAGATCCAAGCAATAACAGTTCAAGGATGGAAGATGTATTTCGACGGAGTAGTGAATTGTAAAGGAGCCGGAATTGGGATTGTGATAGTGACCCCCGAAGGAGAAACCTTGCCTATGGCCAAGAGGTTGACGTTCAGAGTAACTAACAACATGGCCGAGTATGAAGCATGTGCTTTTGGATTGACTGCACTGATAGACTTGAAGGCTGAGAGGGTGGAGGTCTACCGAGATTCGATGTTGGTAGTCCGAAAGATGCAGGGAGAATGGGAATTGAAGGAAGAACGGTTGAAACCTTACCTTTTTCACCTCAGAAAGTTGGCACAGGCTATCCCCGATTGTAAGCTTCAGCACTTGCCGCGAGAAGAGAATCAGATGGCAGACGCATTAGCTACACTTGCAGCGACTTGGGAAAATCTAGAGAAGTTAGGGATGAGACCATTGGTACTGACAACATAAAGCAGACCTTTTTATGAGATAGAAAGAGTCTTGGAAGTGGAGATCGACGATGAAAAACCTTGGTACCATGATATTCAGCATTACCTGGAACACAGAGAACTCCCAGAAGGGACAAGCAGAAAAGACAGAGTAGTCATTCAGAAGTTGGCTTCTCAGTATGTGATTTTGAAGGGAGAGCTCTACAAGAGGCAAGCAAATGGCATTCAGTTGAGATGTTTAAGAAAAGAAGAAGCTCAGAAGGCAATGGAAGAAATACATGCCGGGGTAAGTGGACCGCACATGAATGGGTTGAATTTGTCTCGCATGATTGTAAGACAAGGTTTCTACTGGTTGACCATGGAGACACACTGTGCAAAGCTGGTAAAACATTGTAACGATTGTCAAGCACATGGTAATATGAACCATCTGCCTCACATAGCGTTACGCGAGCTATCAGAGCCATGGCCTTTTTCAGCATGGGGAATTGACATGATCGGAGAGATTCGACTGAATGCATTGAATGGACATCGTTTTATAGTAGTGGCAGTGGACTACTTCTCAAAATGGGTGGAAGCCGAGTCATTTCGTAATGTCACAGCAAAGCAGATGGCGAAGTTCATAGCTCGGAACGTCATATGTCGATATGGGATGCCGCATCATGTAGTGCCAGATAACGGGGTCGAGGCCCCCATGCAATATCAGTTCCAGTTTTGGGGATGCGTCCCAGGGTCGTGACCCACATTGTCAGCGATATTGGGATGCGTCCCAGGGTCGAGGCCCCCATTGTCGGTTACAGTTATTGGGATGCGTCCCACGGTCGATGGCCCCATACATCATCAGTTCCAGTTTTAGGGATGCGTCCCAGGGTTGTGACCCACATTGTCAGCGGTATTGGGATGAGTCCTAGGGTCGATGGCCCCCTGTATCATCAACTCCGTTCGAAGTAGCAGGCAAGTCAGGTGGTAGCTGGCGAGCCAGATAAGTAAAAATGCATTGCATAACTTTGATAGGATTGTAACTGTTACACTGCACAAGTCCCATCAAAGTGGGGGCGACTGTAGGCACTGCATTTTTGCATATAAGTCCCGATTATGAGTCTCGTACGGAGGCACTACTCTTTAAGTTGCTGAAGTCATGGAAAACGAATGTCGGAAAGGGAAATTCAGAATAAGTATGTCATCAGATTCAATTCACATGTTCACTACTTTCGCATTTGTGCTGCTTTCGTGAAAATGTTCGAACATGAAGCAGATTATGGGCGTTCGTGTAGCATTCAAATCGGCGTTCGAACGGTATCGGTACTTCTGGTTATGTTGCTAGCCTCACGCCCAAGCCCAATTAGCCCACCGAAACCCATCCATAAATAATTAAAATATTTAAAATAGATGTCACAAATTAAACTTAATTAATTTGATCAAATCCCTTCATATTCTAATCAAATCCATTCCTAATCTAATCAAATCCCTTCCTAATCTAATCAAGTCTCTTTCCTAATCAAAAACCAATTAAGATATTCACTCCCTAAATTAAACACATCTCTTCCTTTCATAAACCAATTAAAACACTTCCTTTTTTTGGAGGATTCCCTTCCTTACCTAGAAACCCTAGCAAACCATTATAAAAAGACACATAAACCAACCTTTCACACCATAGCACATCCATGAAAATTACACAGAATTCTGAAAAACATTAGCACCCAAGCTCTCCAAAAAAAATACCCTAGTTCATCTCAGAAAACACACACACAGAAAAGAAGAAGGAACCCTAGTACATTCACAAAAAGAAGAAGAGAAAATCAGTCCTTAACCATCACCAAAACTACACCAAAAACTGCAATTAAAAATAGTCCAGAAAACCAACCCCTTTTCACCTTAAAACCGTGAGAGACAGTAGCAAAACAGAGGAAATGACAACTCAAAACAGCAAAGCAACGAATAAAAGCAGTGGACCAGTGAACCGGAGGAGTTGCAGAGCATCAATCCTTCCGATGGCTGTGTAACGCACTTTCGAGAGACGACATAAAAGGTTAGACCTGAGGGCACCCTTCTTATTTATTCTCATCTTTTTTTGTTGTTTATTAGAATTCCTTCGCATGAGATTCGTTTGTTGATACATGTTGTGGTCCTTGAATGAATGGAATATGAGTTCTCTCTTGGGGTATATCAGATGGAAACCCAGACGTAAATTCCGTAGCCGAATCCGAATGGACGGTAGTGCGGTCTGTACTTGGCAAACAACTCCACGTACCATTCGAGAAACTTTGAAATGGATGTTTCGTCTTGTTATGTAATTTCCGTTCATTTATTGCTTGTAATCCCGTCATCCAGTTTCCGCATGTGGTAGTTTTATTTATTTACGTTTTGATAGTCATAATGCGCATGTGCTTGACTAAAGTGGATTAAAGGTCCTCTATCTGAGGGAAAGGCCCAAAGGCTACCTTTATCACAATGTCTTGCTGCGCCGGACGAGGCATGTTCGATTGAACGTGAGATGTGTTCAATCGGACATCTAATATCCTATATCGTTACTTTGTTATCCACATATCATTGCTTGATCCGCATGGGCTTAACTAAGTTGGTTTAAAGGTCCTATATTCGAGGGAAATGCCTAAAGGCTGCCTTTATCACAACGTTTTGCCGCGCCGGATGAGGCATGTTTTATTGAACGTGAGATGTGTTCAATCGGGTATCCAATGTCCAATATCATTACTTTGCTATTAACATATGATTACTTGACGCGCATGGGTTTGACTAGGGTGGATTAAAGGTCCTCTATTCGAGGGAAACGCCTAAAGGCTACCTTTACCATGATGTCTTGCCACGCCGGACAAAGTATGTTCAATTGGGCGTACGAGGACCCATATTATGTATTTGTTCCTCACATATGTGTCCATGTCGCCATAAATTCCCTTTATTTTGAAATCCCATTCGAACGCGTCCAAGAACACACCTCGAATGCACGCTCTCGGCCCTTGTCCGTTTGAACGCGTCCTAGTCAGCAACTCGAACTCATGCTCTCGGCCCTCCCCCGTTCGAACGTGTTTACGAATGCTACTCGAACGCGCATATTTTCTGCTTTATCATACATCAGGTCTTATCCTGTTCGAACGCATCCAAGAGCGCAGATCGAACGCATGCTATCGGCCCTTCTCCGTTCGACCGCGTTATCAAACGCTCCACGAACGAGTTTTCACCTGTTACATCCCATTTCATGCATGCTTGTTTCTCCCATTACATTCTCATACATGATTGCTTCCATGATTGTTTCTTTCACACTAGAAACTTAATTATGTCTCTCCTATATTTATGTTTTACTCGTATCACCATGTTTATCAATTTAATGTGTTTATGAAATTATATGTCTGCCGTTATTCCAATTTACTTTTATGCACGCGAACTTAGATATGGGCTTTATTTTCATGCATGTGAACTTAGAAGTAGAATACTCTTGGAAACATATGTTGCGTAGATTCGATTAAATTATTGCACAAATCATTTCATTACAAGTGGCATAATTAAGGGACCATTTCGAACCCAACGGTTTGAGGTCTTCCCTTGCGAGAGGTGAGTGCCGCCTTAAATCATTTTCCCGGTTCACACCGGGTGGCGACTCCATGTTATTTCTCCAGTTTAGTTCCCCTGCGGGCTATTCCGTACTCCCAACCAGGCTGCGAGCCTGGAATAGCGTCGCCGATTTCTGTGTCCTACAAATACTAATTCTATATTTAATTCCAAATTAAATAACTACACTTTTAAATGCGCCTTTAAGACTTAGATTCTAAATCTAATCTAAATGGGTCTCAAAGCCCAATTAACATCCAATGCTGTTTAATTAAAGTCCAATGGTCTTTCAATTAATTTCTTAAGGCATAGACTTTGGTCAATATGGGTCAAACCCAAATACCAAAGCCCTATTAAGGAACCACCATACTTGCCAGAAACCAATTTAGGCCTATTAGGCCTAATTAAACATAAAAGGCCCATTTGTTCTATTTGGACTTAATGGAATGATTTAGGCCCAATTTGGATCCAATCCAATTGACCTAAACCAACTTGGCCCAACCAAGCCCATTAGGCCCAAATACAACATTTAAAGCACAATTCTAAATTAAGCCCAATAATCAAATTCTAAAATTCCAAATTTCATAATTTAATTAATTAAAGTGCATTGCATTAATTAATTATCTAAATTAACTTTTCCAAAATATCAATTTAATCAATTAATCATGCTTTAATTTGTTCAACATGTTGAGTTTTGACACGCTCGAAAAGTGGTCTTTTACTCCCAAGTATAAGAGTGTCGAAGTAATAAAATAACCCGGTGAGTCCGGGGTCGATCCACAGAGAAGAGATTTAGCAAAATAGAATATTTAACAGTACGGGAATGAAAAGTTTGCTTTGTTGAAGTAGTTGGAGGATTTTAGGTTGAAATACAGTAATAGAAGGAAATGCCGGAGTTAGGGGATCCACTTTTAGTCTTTTAAACATTTATAAATCTCGCTTTATAATAATTTATAAATTGTCTTTTTATACCCACTTAATTTATTACAAGAATTAATTATACCAATTAAAGAACCAGCCATAAAAGCGGTAGTCATTTCTGTCAATAATTAGTCCGACCAAGGTACCAAGCATGCCCAAAATAGAAAACCTGCCATAAAGGCGGTGATACCGTTTGTCTATAAAAAGTCCTACCAAGGTACTTAATTATGCCAAAATCGTATAAAATCAGCCATATAGGCGGTATAAAGATAAAACCAGCCATAAAGGCGGTAGACAGATAAAACCAGCAATAAAGCCAGTATAAAGATAAAACCAGCCATAAAGGCAGTATAAAGATTGTCAATAATTAATCTAGATTTAAATCAAGTTTTAATCATTATATTTCAATTTATTTATTATAATAAAAGCGAGTTTAATTTATGTTCTCATTATAAAAGCTTCACCCTTACTCCAGTAGAAAAGAAATTAGCTACTCATTTTGCAATAAAACATATTCGTACTTTTATTATTGAAAGAAAAAAACATTACAAAAAGCTTTAAGTAAACAAACAAGACACTCTCTCTCCAAGGATTACAGATGAATCGGAAATAAAGTATGAAAATTTCTAATGCCGGACACTCCATTTTATAGGCAAATTCGCCGCCCAGACCAGCGAATGCATATTGTGGACACGTGTCAAAGAATGTGAAGCCACATTGGGGACACGTGTCAGAGAATGGTGAAGCCACGTTGGGGACACGTGTCGCGACGTAAAGGTTCCATGTGTCACGACGTGCTTGCAGATTTTACGACATGCTTACCGATTTTACGACGTGCTTGCCGATTTTACGACGTGCTTGTAGATTTTACGACATGCTTGTCGATTTTACTACGTGCTTGCAGAATAATTTTTTCACGTCTGATTTGTCTCGTCGAGCTTCCGAGCAATATTTTTCCTGACAAAAACATAAAATAAAACAGTAAAAGCACTCAAAGCATAAATTTAAAATATTTACACAAATGTGTCAATTTAAGGGGATTAGTGAAACTATAAGTGTAAAATGATTAACTTATCGTCTAATAAATATGCACTTTTTAGTATTCATCACACCCCCCAACCAGCTTATTACTAGTCCCTAGTAATTAAAGAGGAAGAAAAATTCTTATCTAAGTCAACAATTGTTTTCTTTTTTTCTGAATAATCAAATAAATGACTTCTCCTGTACTTTTTTAGCATTCTTCAATATACTCATAAGAGAAGGTATTAATCAATATATTGTGCCCATAATATCACAGGTATTTATTGAAAAGAGAGTAATATTTTTGTCCTAAGATTATATTAGAGTTTACACTTTTTTTGGCAGTGAAAGTTTATTTATAAACATATCTTCAATCCATGTATCGAAATTTAGGCCAGTGACTCCCAAACTAGTTAGTTTTAGGGCACTAGGTGTTAAGACACCCCTACGGGCTTAATTGCTCCGATATCAGATAAACATTATCTAAAATATATCTTCAATCCATATATCGATCTTTGGGCCAGTGACTCCCAAACCAGTTGGTTTTAGGGCAATAGGTGTTAAGACACCCCTACGGGCTTAATTGCTCCGATCTCAGATAAACAGTGTCCGATTTCCTTAAGCTTTCTTTTTAACCCTTGTAACGAGCTTTGGGCCAATAATTCCCAGAACAGTTGGTCTTAGGGTACTAAGTGTTAAAACACCCATTCAGACTTAATTGCTCGGGTTAGAAAGGCTACGAAACGAACTTTATTCAAACTTCTCTTTTTTTCTTTTTTTTTTCTTTTTTTTTTTTGTTTTCTTTTTTCTGCTTTTAGTTTTGCTAATAAATTTCACTCACTGCTTTTAGGTGTTACCTCCAACATTGAGAACTGAATATTACAAAATTTTCACTTACCACCCAAGGTCATATGTTACCATATTGTTGATAATATCAGCCAGACGAGCATATAAAGATCAAATTTAATCAATGTTATGGAGAATTCACAAATTTAAATGATTCAAAAAAAAAAGAAACGATAAATAACTTGTTACGAATTATATTGAGATACGTCTCAGGAGTGAAAACTCCTTACACAGCCACTTCTGAACAACAATTCCACTTGGTTTAGAAAACAAATTTGTTGTTAGTTTGTGTGTATATATATGGATATATATATTTTTACACACAAAATAACAACACAGTAAAAACTAACATCAATGAAACAGACATAAACATGAAAATTATTTATTTCCTAAACTATCATCTCCCCCCAACCAAAATGAGACATTGTCCCCAATGTTTAAAGAAAGAAATAAAGAGTTTAGAAGATATCACCTGGTTATTGTGGAATAACTAAAGATTACAGATTAAGGTCCAGGTTTACTTTGCACTTTTTGCCACGATCGTTACCAGACCAGTTCAACTTGGAAAGAATAGGGTCGATTTTTGTTCATAAGCTAAGAGTTGGTCAATTAAATCATCAGCTGTTCGTGCAGTTAAGAAGATATCTCTTACCGGTTTTGAAATAAACCCATTTCTTTTGCATCTTCAAGAAATACAAAAAGAAAATCGAAAAATCCATTAACATTAAACAGCCAATAGGTTTTTGGTGAATATTCAAGTTTGCCCATGACGCAACAGTGAATATTTCTTCCAACGTTCCGAGCCCACCTGGTAAAGCAATGAAAGCATCAGCATGATTGATCATTTCAGTGAGTCTTTCAGACATACCTGGGACAATACATTCTTCTCCATTTGATTTTCCGATGATGTGGCTTTCTGTTAAAGGTTTTGGGATGATCCCCAAAACTTGACTTCCACCTTCTTGTACAGCTTTTGAAATATACCCCATCAATCCAAGATTGCCACCGCCATATACTAAGTGCATATTTCTGTTTGCCATAACTCTACCCAATTCTCGTGCTCCCTCAATAAATTCTGGTTTAGTTCCGGAGCTAGTTCCACAAAATACACAGATATTAGTGAATCGTCGTTTTGAAGTTGTCTCCATTTGTGCTGCCTCTCTTAGCTAGATGTGTTGAGGAAATGGAAATGACGAGCTGAATTTATAGATCCTGAAAAGGGTGAGTGAGAAATGCACTAATATCTGCAAAATGACAACTATCAGAAAATAGATCGTGAACAAAAAATGTTAGATACTGTCGGCAAAAAGTAAAGGAAACAAATAATTTAAAGTAAAGAAAATCAATGCAATAATATATACTGGTAGTTGTGATTGTGGCTCACATCTTCCTCTGGTTTTACGTCCAGTAACGGCTTGAACGCCCTCTATGGGTCAGGGATAGGCTTCCCATCCAATTTTCTTATAAATTGGCAAACAGGTCTTTTAAAGTAAGTCAGATTCCCGAGACTGTATGGTTGTCTTTCTTTATGAAATTGTGTGCGTAATCTGAGAATTTCACGATGAACATATCCTCTAGGATGCGTCTCAAGAGTCAATGATATATCATCAAAAGGCTCCTTACTCAGTCCATCCCTAATGAATTGTATTTTATCCTCACGATTATCAGACACCATTCCTAAAGAACGACAACGAGTGTTGCACGTACAGCGTGCACACTTATAACAAACACACCATTTGTTTAGCTCTTTGTTTTTAGAATAGGTGCTTTTCCCTAAACCAGGCATGTAAGGAATGAAGGAGTCAGGTGACTCACCTGCCAAACGAACCCTTGCTTCGATTACCCAACGAACATCACTAGGAATACCATGAATCATAAGAATTCTCATTCTTTCTGTGCGGGCTTTGTAAATTTTAATCAGAGCATTTTGGGGAAGTGCAGGAAAATATTTATGGTGGGTTGCGAGAGTCTCTTCCATGCCTTGGTTTGTAGGGTATCAGTATTTTTAGGAAACTGAAATAACCGACTTGAGTCACGGAGTACCGTTATCCGCTGCTTTATCGGGGTGTGAGATAAAATAAAACAACAAGAACACTATAAAACTAAGAACAATGGAAATTGCAGAAATATTAAACAGAACATGAAAGAAACTACATCAATCAAGGTATATTGGGTCTAACAGGAAAAAAGTTTCATGAAATTTTGAGTACTCCAAAAAGGGTTTCAGACGCTGTCCATTTACTTTAAATACATCATCGTCCCTAAGATTCTCAATGTTAATAGCCCCGTATGGGTAAACATATTTCACAATAAATGGGCACTCCATTTGGATTTTAACTTTCCAGGAAATAAATGAAGACGAGAATTATAAAGCAAAACCTTTTGACCAACTTCAAATATTTTTGTGAAATTCGACTATCATGAAAGGCTTTAGTTTTGGCTTTAAGAATTTTCGTATTTTCATATGAATCATTCCTTAACTCTTCAATTTCAGTTAGTTGCAATTTACGTTCATGACCAACATTTTCAAGGTTTGAATTAAATGCTTTAATAGCCCAAAATGCTTTATACTCAAGTTCTACAGGCAAATGACAAGGTTTTCCATAAACTAGAAGATAGGGAGACATAACTAAGGATGTTTTGAAAGCTGTTCGATATGCCCAGAGTGCATCAGTTAGTCGAAGAGACCAATCTTTGCGATTTGGGCTAACCGTTTTTCTAGAATTTGTTTAATTTCCCTATTTTCTAATTCTACTTGTCCATTTCTCTGAGGGTGATAAGAGGTGGAAATTTTGTGTGTGACTCCATACTTTTTCATTAAGGATTCAAAAGGTCTATAACAAAAGTGTTTACCTCCATCACTTATTATGGCCCGAGGAATTCCAAATCGACTCAACAAGTTTTCTTTTAAAAATTTGATCACAGTTCTGTGATCATTGTTCCGACAAGGAATTGCCTCGACCCATTTTGAAACATAATCGACTGCAACAAAATATATAAAAATCCAAAGGATGGTGGAAATGGGCCCATGAAATCTATCCCCCAAAAATCAAAGATTTCGATGACAAGGATGGGATTTAAAGGCATCATGTTTCTTTTTGAAATAGATCCCAACTTTTGACAATTTTCGCAAGTTTTGCAGAAAGTGTATGTATCTTTAAAATGGTGGGCCAATAAAATCCACACTGCAGATTTTTGCAGCGGTTTTCTTAGATGAGAAATGACCTCCACATGCTTCTGAATGACAGAATTGAATAACACCATTTATCTCACTGTCAGGTATGCATCGTCTGAAAATCTGATCGGGGCAGCATTTAAACAGATAAGGATCATCCCAGTAGAATATTTTGACTTCGGTAAAAAATTTCCTCTTATCTTGTTGGCTCCAGTCTGGGGGTATCTTTCCTGTCGCAAGGAAATTGACAATATTAGCATACCAAGGCATTATATTTACCGAAAATAAAAATTCATCGGGAAAAGAGTCATTGATAGGAGTGGTATCGATTAGTGACTCATTTGTGAGTCTCGATAAGTGATCTGCAACCACGTTCTCTGCCCCTTTTTATCTTTGATTGTGATATTGAATTCTTGAAGTAATAAAATCCACCGTATTAATCTTGGCTTGGCATCCTGTTTAGACATAAAATATCTTACAGCAGCATGATCAGAGTAAACAACAGTTGAAGAACCGATTAAATATGATCGAAATTTATCCAATGTAAATATTACAGCAAGTAGTTCTTTTTATGTGGTAGTGTAATTCATTTGTGCACTGTTAATGTTCTACTAGCGTAATATATCACATGCGGTTACCTTCCTTTCTCTGCCCTAGAACTGCACCAACTGCATAATCACTAGCATCACACATTAGCTCAAAGGGCAATGACCAATCAGGGGATTGCATAATAGGAGCAGAAGTCAAAAGACTGATAATTTTTTGGAATGATTTTTGACATTCTTCTGTCCATTCAAATGTTGCATCTTTTAATAGGAGGTTACATAAGGGTCTGGATATGTTACTGAAGTCTTTAATGAACCTCCTATAAAATCCTGCATGTCCTAAAAAAGAACGAATGTCCCTGACTGTTTTTGGTGATGGTAATTTAGAAATGACCTCTATTTTTGCTTTGTCAACCTCAATACCTTTAGACGACACAACGTGTCCTAAAACAATTCCTGAATCAGTCATGAAATAATTTTTCCCAATTTAACACAAGTCATTTTTCTTACATCTTTTCAAAACATTTTCCAGATTAGTCAACAATTATCAAATGAATTTCCAAAGACAGTTATATCATCCATAAAGACCTCTAAACAGTGTTCAACCATGTCAATAAATATGCTCAACATGCATCGTTGGAATGTTGCAGGTGCATTACAAAGTCCAAAGGGCATTTTTCTAAATGCAAATGTTCCAAAGGGGCATGTGAATGTGGTCTTTTCCTGGTCTTCTAAAGTAATGGGAATCTGATAATAACCTCAGTAACCATCAAGAGAACAATAATAAGGGTGTCCAACTACTCTTTCTAAAATTTGGTCAAGAAATGGCAAAGGGAAATGATCTTTTCTAGTTGCGTCATTCAATTTTCTATAATCAATGCACATACGCCAACTAGATGAAATGCGTGTTGGGATTAATTCCCCTTTATCATTTTTTACAACAGTGATTCCAGACTTTTTAGGTACAACCTGTGTAGGACTTACCCATTTACTATCAGAAATAGGATAGATAATGCCTGCATCAAGAAGTTTAAGGACCTCAGTTTTTACTACTTCTTTCATGTGAGGGTTTAATCTTCTTTGGGGTTGACGATATGTCCTAGCATTATCTTCTAGATGTATTCGATGTGTGCAAATTAATGGATTAATACCTTTTATGTTTTTAAAGTCCATCCAATTGCCAGTTTATGTTCTTTCAACACATTTAAAAGTTTACATTCTTGATCGCTTGTGAGAGAAGAAGAAATTACCACAAGGTAAGTTTGATTATCTTCTAGAAATGCATATTTCAGTCCTTTTAGAAAAGCTTTTAACTCCAAATTGGGTGCTTCTTCATGTTTTTCTTCTTCCAGTGTTCCCAGCTCTTCATCGTCTTCCAATACCTGAATAGAGTCAAGTAGAAAATCATTAGTAATATCTGAATCAGTTTGTGCACTTGACTCAACATAATTAGCAGTAAAAAATTTCATGGGATCAGATAACTCCTTGAATATGCTCATCCACAATAGGTTCAATTGATTCTGCGCTTTCGTTTCATTATCTTCATCATATGGCTGTTTGCACATGTTAAAAACATTTAACTCTAATGTCATTTGCCAAAAGAAAGATTATGATTCCATTCCTGCAATTTATCAAAGCGTTAGCTGTCACTAAAAATGGTAGACCAAGTATTACAGGGATTGGCTTATAACTGTCTGCCACAGGTTGCGTTTCTAAAACAATAAAATCCACGGGATATACAAATTTATCAATTTATAATAACACATCTTCCACAATTCCTTTTGAACCTTAACTGATCTATCGGCAAGTAAAAAGGTAGTTGAGGTTGGTTTCATCTCACCGATATTAAGTTGTTGGTAAACCAAAAATGGCAGTAAATTTACACTAGCTCTAAGATCAAGCAAATCATGTTCAATGTTTTGATTTCCAATAATACAAGAAATAGTTGGACAACCAGGGTCTTTGTATTTTAATGCATTATTGGTTGAGAGAATGGAACTTACCTGTTCAGTCAGAAAAGCTTTCTTTCTTACCTAATGTTTTCTTTTAACGGTGCATAGATCTTTCAGAAATTTGGCATATGATGGTATCTCTTGAATGGCATCTAACAAAGGGATATTGACCTTCACCTGTTTGAATATTTCATAAATCTCTGGGGAATGGTTCAATTTCTTTGTTTTTAATGCCTGAGGAAATGGAGGTGTATGAGAAAAACTGTTATTATCAACGACAGGTAATGGCTCATCACCCCTTCTTTACCCTTTGATTCTGATTTTTCCTCAGTTTCACGAGGTTCAAGAATAGGTCTGTGGATGGTCTTACCTCTACGAAGAGTAATAATAGATTTGACTTGGTCTAAGTGTTGACTTCCAGAACTACCCTCGTGAGGTTTTGATGACTCTTAGGATTTGACTGAGGTTGTGCAGAAACTTACCTTTTTCTTTAATGGCCAAAGCAGATGTCATTTTATCAAAAGTTTCCTCAAATCATTCATTATTTGTGCATTTTGGTTATTGATGGTTTCTTGTTTTTCCATGAATGCACTCAAGTTATTTCAATGGTTTTCTTAGGTGGTGGGACATATGGTGTATAATTATGGGAATTTCGGAAATTTTGGTCAAACTGGGGAGGTTGGTGTGAAGGTTGTGCTTGGTTATCATTCCTCCAATTGAAGTTTGGATGGTTTCTCCAACCAGGATTATAGGTCTGTGAGTATGGGTTTGGATTTGGTCTATTGAATGTGTTTATAGAACTGACCTGGTCATGGAGACAATCTTTCAGGGCTGGTATGGACAGGCAAACTTCTGTGACATGTTCATTTGAACTACAAATTTGACATATGATTTCCTGAACTGACTTGACATGATCCCTCTTCCCTGTTTCTAAAGCCTCAATTTTTTTAGACAGAATTGCATACTTTGCAGCAAGGTCATGGTCTTTCCTAAGGTTAAACATACCTCTACCAGATGGCTGTGTTTTAACAGATGACTCATATGTACCAATTGTATCCCATTGTGTGTATTCTCTGCTATATGCATAGGTAATCTAGTGCATCTTCAGGATCTTTGTCCCTAAACTCACCATTGCACATCATCTCCACTATTTGTCTACCTGAGGTGTTAAACCTTGTAGAATTGGGCAACTAACCTCCATGTTTCAAACCCGTGATGTGGATAAATATTTAACATCTCTTTATACCTCTCCCAACATTGGTAAAGTGTTTTTCCCCGACTCTTGTGTGAATGTTGTGATTCTTCTCTTAAAGGATTTGTCCTATGAGGGGGAAAGAACTTTTTAAGAAACTGCTCTTGTAACATCCCATGTTCTAATAGATCCTGACCTAAGATTTTGTAGCCAAATTTTAGCTTTATCCTTTAAGGAAAAGGGAAAAAACTTTAACCGAATTATATTCATGCTATAATTTTGGTATGTGCAAGTGTTATATAATTCTTCGAACTCTCTTAGGTTCTGATAAGGGTTTTCTGATTCTAGACCATGAAATGTGGGTAAAAGAATTGATGACACTTGATTTAAAATTGAAACGTGGCTGCTGCTGGAGAAAAAACAATACAAGATGGTGATCCTGACCTAGTGGGATTCATGAATTATCTGAGTGTCCTAGGGTGATTAGGATCTCCATGTTGAGACTCGTTTTCTTCCAGATTAACTGGGTTTTCAACTTGGGCAGGTGGATTTTCATTTGGTTTTCAGCCATTCTGACTAACAATGAAGGTGATGAGGACTCTCTTTTTAATCTGCCACTAGATGTTCGAGACCAGTGTTTCATGCAACTTAAAATAAAATAAATATAATAAATATAATTAAATTGCAAATACAAAATTTGAAAATGAAATTAAAAACTAAAAAATGAAAAGAACAAATAAGGAAATACAATGCAGTGATTTAGATCTAAAAACGTCCTATAACCCTTTTAATTCCGATCTTAATTGAATCTCTTGCTCATTTTTCTCAATGTCTTGAATTATGTTTTCGTGAAGCTTTATGAGAGCATCTTTACGTGGGGATGGTTCAAAATTCTTTTTATGAACAACAAACACCTTTTGATTTTCTATTTCCTATAACCAAGAAAAATTAAGACAAGGTCTCTCTATATGTGGGATTTCTTGGTTCATGGTTCATCAAGGATTAATCAGGACAGTTGGGCCTACAAAAAAAAAGAACAAATAAAGAAACATAAGATGTAGAAATTAAATACAAAAATACGAAATAAAAATAAAGAAAAGAAAAGTAGAGAAAGAATAAATAAATATTCTATCTACTAAATAATATTTCCTCGGCAACAGCGCCAAAAACTTGACACGCTCGAAAAGTGGTCTTTTACTCCCAACTATAAGAGTGTCGAAGTAATAAAATAACCCGGTGAGTGCGGGGTCGATCCACAGATAATAGATTTAGTAAAATAGGATATTTAACAGTACGGGAATGAAAAGTTTGCTTTGTTGAAGTAGTTCGAGGATTTTAGGTTGAAATACAGTAATAGAAGGAAATGCTGGAGTTAGGGGATCCACTTTTAGTCTTTTAAACATTTATAAATCTTGCTTTATAATAAATTATAAATTGTCTATTATACCCACTTAATTTATTACAAGAATTAATTATGCCAATAAAGAACCAGCCATAAAAGCGATAGTCATTTATGTCAATAATTAGTCCGACCAAAGTACCAAGCATGCCAAAAATAGAAAACCTGGTGATACCGTTTGTCTATAACAAGTCCTACCAAGGTACTTAATTATGCCAAAATCGTATAAAACCAGCCATATAGGCGGTATAAAGATAAAACCAGCCATAAAGGCGGTAGATAGATAAAACCAGCCATAAAGGCAGTATAAAGATAAAACCAGCCATAAAGGCGGTAGACAGATAAAACCAGCCATAAAGACGGTATAAAGATAAAACCAGCCATAAAGGCGGTATAAAGATTGTCAATAATTAATCTAGATTTAAATCAAGTTTTAATCATTATATTTCAATTTATTTATTATAATAAAAGCGAGTTTAATTTATGTTCTCATTATAAAAGCTTCACCCTTACTCCAGCAGAAAAGAAATTAGCTACTAATTTTGTAATAAAACATATTTGTACTTTTATTATTGAAAGAAAAAAACATTACAAAAAGCTTTAAGTAAACAAACAAGACACTCTCTCTCCAAGGATTACAGATGAATCAGGAAAGAAAGTATGAAAATTTATAATGCCGGACGCTCCTTTTTATAGGCAAATTCGCCGCCCAGACCAGCGAATGCATGTTGTGGACACGTGTCAAAGAATGGTGAAGCCACATTGGGGACACATGTCAGAGAATGGTGAAGCCACGTTGGGGACACGTGTCGCGACGTAAAGGTTCCACGTGTCATGACGTGCTTGCAGATTTTACGACATGCTTACCGATTTTACGACGTGCTTGCCGATTTTACGACGTGCTTGCAGATTTTACGACGTGCTTGCAGAATAATTTTTTCACGACTGATTTGTCCCGTCGAGCTTCCGAGCAGTATTTTTCCTGACAAAAACATAAAATAACACAGTAAAAGCACTCAAAGCATAACTTTAAAATATTTACACAAATGTGTCAATTTAAGGGGATTAGTGAAACTATCAGTGTAAAATGATTAACTTATCGTCTAATAAATATGCACTTTTTAGTATTCATCAAGTTTCTACTATAGTCCCATGATCAAATTAAGCTATGAAAACATGTGAATACTTCAATGTAAAGTTGCGGAATACTCACTTTGATCGGCTTTTGCGATGCGGCGAAACATAAAAAATTTGCTTCTTCATTGAAGGTCTCGGCATTGCCCCTCTTTGTGCTCCATTTGTGTTCTTCAAGTTCCAAGCTTTGATTTGATATTCCATGCTCAAGGGTTTGTTTCCCTATCACCTTTGGATGACTCTTTAGTGTGCTAGCACTTGGAAAAAATTGCCACAAATTCTTCCTAAAGCTTCTACTTGCTCACGGCATTGAGAGAAATTTTAAGACAAAAATTGGCCCCTGGCTGAATGTAGAAGGGAGAGAGAGAGAAGTGATGAGTTTGTTGTGTTATGTTTTGATTTCAAAAATCAAATACATATCTCATTTTCCAAAAATTGTACAAGGCATTTAAGCCTTCCAACCACCCCCATCAATCACAAGTGACTTACATCACATCACTCAATGTGACAAGACATCCATCACTTGAATGACTAATGATGTGACGCGTGATGTGACTTGTGGGCCCCACTTGATTCGAAATGCGAGTGGGCCCGCAAACACTCCCGGGCCCGGGTTCGCTAATTTCGAATTAACGAATTTTCCATTGCGATGTAATTAAATCAAATTATGCCTAGCAAAATTACTATTCATGTCGCTTGCGAATTAATTCTAAATTAACTCGTTCACCCGAATTAAAATCTAATTTTAATTCTGCGTCGAAATCTAATTTCGTTTAATATATCGAATATATTATTTTATCGATTAATTCCAAATTAATCATTATCTCTCTCTTTAAATAATATTTTATCCCAGATAAAATATCTCCATAAATAATCCTTGATTAATTTCTCTCTCTAATAATTAATCCCATATTAATAATGTGCGAGTCATACGTCATCGGTGAATCTTCGGGAAGCGACCCATGAGATCCCCGGATATGTTGGCAGTAAATCTGGTCATCGGACTATCCGAAGACGTACGTACCTAGTACTACATTTTTACCGATTTACAAGACAAGGTTGGCTTCTAGCAAAGCACCGTGCCAACCCAATTCTCCAGAAATATTCTTAAAGGAATATATGATCTATATCATGCGTAGTATACGTAGTATTGCGTATTTCGATCCAGTATCGGATGTCACGTGCTAGGCCTGGGGCTGGAATTGTGTCTGCCCCGTACGAAGCACATGTCGGATCTCTGGTAACTAGTCTCTATAATTGGATAATGATGACCTAGTCATATCATCCCGATGACTGCACTACTTAAGAGTACTAGTTCTGTATCCTACGTGACCATCATCTTCATATGACTGGAGTGATACTTTCATCTTGACATCACACCCAATACACTACGATTCTCAATATACCCAGAAGAGGCGTACACAGAACCGGTTAAAGCCCTGGATGACCAAAACCAAAGTACATTGATTCTCGTAAGTATTAGCGGTGCAAGTCTCAGGTTAAGACAAAATACACCTACCCTGATTCGGACTTTCATAGACATATATCATACTACCAATGGAATTTCGAGGGGTCTATCCAGAGTGAAGCTGTTTCCGTACCATCGGTAAACATAACCTCCTATTACACTTGCATGAGTATCCAAAACCAAATATATGAAAACTATGCCGTTATGCTCCCATAACACGCACAAATGCAATACTAGTCTATTCCGCATTATCTATGTCCAATCTCGATAATACTCCGACTAGGGATATTTTAATGATTAAACCTTCATGGATTGATACTGTCTCATATCTTATCAATCCAGAACTAATCATATGGACTTTTATCATTTGATAAAAGAGAAATTTCCTTTGTCACAGAGTTAATTTGTACAACAACACAATGTTCTGTACAAATAGTGATGCTATGGGTCATAATTGTCCAAAAATATCCCACTTGGCCTATAGCCAATCACTCAAGTGTCCTACACTTGAACTATGTCCGGTTCGCTTAAACTTTTGATGAGAAAATTGCTTTTGTCAGCGGATTTGCAAAGTTATCATCTGATACGATTTATTCGATCATCACATCGCCACGATGTATGATCCGAACGAATCAGATGAATAGTTGAAGTATATACTTGGATCGTTGATGAGACCATTAATTCTTTAACCTGTGTTGTAGCCTAGCTCAGCTGCTAACAGAACTACACCTAATCCAATTAGGATTATTAAGATCCAAATGGCTTCTATTGCTGCCTCAGCTGCAGCAATATTTCGCTTTTGTTGTTTATTCGGCAGCAATATCTTGCTTGGATGATTTCCAGCTCACTGTTCCGTTATTCAAACTATATAGTATCTTGTATTACGACTTACAGTCGTTATTTATTGGTTAGGAAACTTGCAACAGTGAACCTAGTCACTTTAAGTTCTTCTTCTCCATAGTTTAAGAAAGCATCCTTAGTTCATCTAAGATACTTAAGGATGTTCTTAACATCAATCCAGTGACTATCACTTGGATTGGCCTGATTGTGACTCCATATGCTTAAAGCATATGAGACACCAGGTCCCGTACATATCTTTCAATGTACGAGTTCTCAGAGAATGCCAACAACCTTTAGATCTATCCTAGTAGATCCTTATTCCTAGAATAAAGGTTGTCTCTCCCAAGAATTCTACGGAGAATTTTCATGAAAGCTAAGCTTTCACCGATTGTATTATGGGAATATCATTTCCAAGAAATGATATATCATCATTATGTAGGACATTCACTATCAGTGCGCTCCCACTAACCTCCTTATATACACAAGAATCATTTTCGTTTTGAATTAAATCGTATACCATTATGATTACATCAAAACGACAGTTCCAAGAACACAATGCTTGCTTCAATCCATAAATGGATCGATTAACTTGTAAACCTTATTTGCTTGTTTTGTTACGACAAAATCGTCAGGATGTTGTAAACATCCTCCAAAAGGTTTCCGTTTAAGGAAAGCGATTTTGACGTTCAGCTGCCATATTTCATAAATGAAACATGCAGCATTAGCAAGCATTATCCGAATGGATTTAACCATGGCAACGAGTAAAAGGTTTCGTCGTAATCGACACAATGTTGATAATGATACATTTTCCCTACAAGCCTAGCTTAGTACGTTGGTTGGTGCCATACATGTATGTCTTCCTTAAAGACTCATATAGTACCAATAGGCACAATGCCTTCCAATACATCAACCAGTGTCTAAACTTAGTTGGTATACATGGAATCCATTTCGGACATTATTGCACTTTGCCATAATAGGGAGTCGATACCTTGTATCACTTTCTCATACGTAGCCGGTTCGTCTTCCTCAATGAGATTGACATCTTTATGAGGTGAGATCAGAAACCCATACCTCCCAGGTTGTTTTCTGACTCTCTCCGACTTACGCGGTTCTTGTGTATTCGAAGATTATCGTACAATTTCATCCTTGATGAACTGTTTGTGTTCCGTGATGACTCGGTGCCTGGAACAGTATTACTCTGATTTTCATCGAGTTTTACTTTCCTCCCACTTACCACTGCATATAGGTATTCCTTTTAAGAAAACCGTATGGCGAGCAACAATTAAACTGTTCTCATGTGAGTTGTATAAGTACTATACTTTGGTTTCCCTAGGATAACCTACAATTAGGCACTTATCCGATTTGGGTTTTAAGTTTGGTATCATCCAAACATATGCCTAGCATTCCCAAATCTCCAGAAATGAGAAAACCCGGTTTCTTTCCTGTTCATATCTAATATGAAGTCTGTCAAACAGATTTTTATGGAACCTTATTCAAAATAAGTGTTGCACTGTTTTAATGCGTATCCCTAGAAGGAAAATGGTAGCTCAGAGCGACTCATAATTAACCTCACTATGTCTAACAAGGTTCGGTTTCTCAGTTCGGACACACCGCTCAATTGAGGTGTTCCAGGAGGAATCCACTGTGAAAGAATACTATACTCTTTCAAGTAATTGAAAAACTTATTGCTTAAGTATTTTCCACCATGGTCTAACCGTGACGGTTTTAATACTTTAGCCGATCTGTCTGTCTACTTCGTGTCGAAAGTTTTTGAATTTATCAAAAGTTTCCGATTCGTGCTTCAAAAGAAACACATAACCATAACACAATGCCACATCCGTAAAGGTTGCGAAGTATTTATATCCACCTCTAGCCTAGCTAGACATGGGCCCACTTACGTCACTATGAACGAGGGCTAACAGATCGGTGGCAATTGTACTTTTACCAAGTAAAAAGGCGTTTTAGTCATTTTGCCTAATAAACTAGATTCGTAGACATCTTTTGAATAGAATCAAATCTGTCCTAGTATCCACTCTTCAAAAGTGTGGATATACGAGTCTTGTTTAATGTGTCCCAGACAATAATGCCACAAATAAATCTCATATGATTAAATCAGGTTTGAG
The DNA here is from genome assembly GCA_019454045.1 of Zanthoxylum bungeanum. Taxonomy (NCBI): domain Eukaryota; kingdom Viridiplantae; phylum Streptophyta; class Magnoliopsida; order Sapindales; family Rutaceae; genus Zanthoxylum; species Zanthoxylum bungeanum. The sequence continues at coordinate 33,221 of SKCR01049038.1, forward strand.
CTATTTGTTTGTCATGTCATACATTTGAGATTCATTTATATTCTAAATATAAATACTGTTATTCACATCTAATGTGCTTATCTCAATATCATCTTTATAAAATAAAACACTTTAGTGTTCTAGAATATAAAGGTATATCCGCAACGGATTAAACCCTGATATAGAGATAATGTTTATAGTCAAACTAGTTACATTTTAAGAGTTTCATAATTTAAGTACACACCCGAAGGGTAGTTCCTAAACTTAGGATTCTACGGTTAAAACAGCGACTCTCGTCCCGTTTCTGACTCGCAAATCAATCTAACTGAAGTCAGTATCCTGCTTATCAGCAGATTCTGCACAGTAGTACATATTTATGTACCATATCTAGTATCAAAATCCAATTTCGAAACTAATAGCGAACATGTTTATGACAAATATACTTAAAACCAGAGCCTTACCCCGCTTTACTTCCTTCATGTCTGCCTTGTCCATACGGCAATCATGCTTCCAGTGACCCCGTTGCCACAGTTTAGGCAGACATCTTGGGATATGTCATTTGTCTTCCTAAAAGACTGTGATGATTTTACCTTTGCCCCTTTTTAGAAGCTCTGGCTTTACCTCATAGAGTATAGCCATCAACTCTCCAAGAGTTTTACTATGGTTCACAATGAACCTGCCCCAGCTTTCAGGAAGAGACTATAAGATCAAATCTTTGGTAGTCTCGACCACGTAGGTAACGCCCAACTAACCTAGCTGATCGATGTCAGTAATCATCTGCGACACCTAGTGCCCGACAGATGTAACCTCTGACATACGCGAGCTTAAGAGCTTCTTATGCAATTTGCACTTCTAAGATTTAAGAATAAATCTATGAAGATCTTTAATTTCATCATCATGGTAGAAGGATCTAATACTTAATTTTGATGACGGAATTAAAGTGTCATTGCAGTAAACATAATGGATTGAGTACTAAAGTTATCATTGTTGGTATTAATCTAGGTCCCAAGATCAAACAAGCAATGAAAATATTGTGTGAACACATCAACGGAGGTAGCGGAATACTCACATCGATCGGTTGAGTCAATTTGAAGATGAATCAAGCCCAAAATGCCCACTGTTTTTGGCGCCACTGGTAGCAGTCCACTGCTTTGCAAAACAGAAATTTGAGCTGCGAAACGGAGCTCCAAGCCTCGTCCGATGGATCCCGGCTCATGGGTGAACCTCCCTACCACCTTCGCAAGACTCGTAAGTGTGCTAGCACTTGATTTCTCACCATGAAAAACCACTATTGGCTTCCCTATTGCTCACGCCAATTTGCTTCCAAAACCAGTGAGTATTTCTCACTTTGGGCGTGAGGAGAAGAGGAGAAAATGAGAGAGAAGAAGTTGTGTAATGGTTGGTAAAAGCATTTACCAAAATGCCTTTTTATATTTTCAAATAAAAAATATATTAAAAAAATTACAATTGATTAATTAAAACCAAAAGTAAAAGCTTTTTCCCTCCAAACACTATTCCAACAACTCACATCACTATTCAAATGTCACTTTAATAAAGTGACTTGATGTAAGTCTTTCAATCAATCAACTCAATCACATCAATCAATCACATCACTCAAAGTGACATTTGATTTGACGCTTGATGTGACGAATGATTTGACGCTTGATGCGACTTGCGTCGCCGCACTCGAATTCGAAATACGAATGCGCTCGCAATCACACTCGGGCTCGGGTTCGCTAATTCTAAATTAACGATTTTTCCGTCGCGTCGTAATTAGATGATTACGCCTAGCGAATTCACTATTCACGTCGCTAACGAATTAATTCTAAATTAATTCGTTCGCCGAATTAAAATCTAATTTTAATTCCGCGTCGAAATATAATTTCGTTTAATATATCGAATATATTAATTTAATCGATTAATTCCAAATTAATCGTTATCTCTCTCTAAACGATATTTTATCCTAGATAAAATATCTCCGTAATTAATCCTAGATTAATTTTCTCTCTCTTCTATATAATCCTAGATTATTCAAGAGTGCCAGTTATGCGTCATCGGTGGATTATCGGGTAGCGACCCATGAGATCCCCGGATAAGTTGGCAGTAAATACGGTCGTCGGAGTATCCGAATCACGTACGTACCAAATACTACGTTTTACCGATTTACGAGACAAGGTCGACTCCTAGCAAAGCACCAAGTCTTCCCAATTCTCCGGACATATCCATTTCAGAATATTAAGATCTGTATCAAGCGTAGTATACGATTGTATTGTGCATATCGGCCCAGTATCGGATAGTCACGTGCTAGGCTTGTTGGTTTCTATAATATGTCCCAAGAAAAGATTAAGCATACATGAAATACAACAACAAAGAATATATATAACATGAAGTATGGCGGAATCATACTTACAATGCTATGTTGATGAAGAAAAATCAAACCAAATGGTAGCTCCAAGTGTGGGATGATTCGGCCAAGGAAGACAAGAAGTAGGAAGCTCCAAGCTTTGTGTATTCCTTGCTCTTTGATGGTTTCCCTATCACCTCTTTGATTCCTTGATGGTGCTAGCCTTGCATGTGAGAAGATGTTCCAAACAACAACCCTTTCTTCAAGCTTTTGGCAACCAAAATTGAAGAAGATGAAGACCAAAACTGCATGCAGTTTTCGGTCATGAAAGAGAGAGGAGAGAAAATTTCTTTTGTTCTAAATGATTTTTGATACCAAAAACAATTTATATTATGCCATAATATTTATTAAATAATAATAAATCTATGACACAAGCCATGCAAAGGCTTAGAGTGTCAAACACTCTAATTCCATGCATAACAATTGAGTGAATAATACACTATCACCATGCAATGCATTATCAATAAAATAATGCATATAATGACATGTGTCATGTGGGCCCCACACGTTTCCAAATGAAAGTGGGCCCACTAGCACTCACGCGTTCGGGTTCGATATTTCCGAAATACCGAACTTGCGTCGCGACGTTAATTAAATCGAATTTAAATAAATAATCGCTCCTAGCGAAATTATTATTTACGTCACTTACAATTAATTCTAAATTAACTCGTATGCCCGAATTAAAATCTAATTTTAATTTCGCGTCGAAATCGAATTTCAATTATTATATCGAATATAATAATTTTACTGATTAATTCCAAATTAATCGTTCTCTCTCTCTAATAAGGCACTTTATCCGAGATAAAGTTTCTCCGCAATTAATCCAAGATTAATTAAGTCCGAATCAAATATCATAGGTGAATCTTCAGGAAGCGACCCAAGAGATCTCCGGATATGTTGGCAGTAAATACGGTCGTCAGATAATCCGAACACGCACGTACCTCGTACTACGTTCTTACCGATTCACAAGACAAGGTTGGCTTCTAGCAAAGCGCCATGCCTACCCAATTCTCCAGAAATATTCTTATAGGAATATAAGATCTATATCAAGCGTAGTATACCGTAGTATTGCGTACATCGATCCAGTATCGGATGATCACATGCTAGGCCTGGGGCTGGAGATGTGTCTGCCCCGTACGAAACATATCGGACATCAAGCAACTAGTCTCTTTAAATCGGACAATCCTGACCTGGTCATATTGTCCCGACGGTTGCAACCTTTTATAGAGTGCTAGTTCTGTGTCCTGAGTGATCATCACCTCCATATGTCTGAAGCGATACTTCCATCTTGAAATCACATCCAGTACACTACGATTCTCGATAACCCAGAAGAGGTGTACACAGAACCGGTTAAGGTCCCCAACCACCAAAACCAAAGTTTACCGATTGTCGCAAGTACTAGCGATGTAAGTCTCAGGTTAAGACCATATACACCTACCCTGATGCGGCCTCCCATAGACACGCAGACATACTACCAATGGGATTCCGCGGGGTCTATCCAGAGCGAAGCTGTTTTCCGTACCATCGGTAAAACACAACCTCCTATCGCACTTGCATAAGTATCCAATACTTAAATATATGAGAACTATGCTGTTGTGCCCTCACAACGTGCACAAGCGCAATACTAGTCTATTCTGCATTATCGATGTCCAGTCTCGATAATACTACGGCTAGGGATATTTAATGATTAAACCTTTAGGGACTGATTGTGTCTCATATCATTCTCAGTCCAGGTACTAATCATATGGACTTTCGCCATTTATAAATCAAAGTAAATAATATTACAAAAACGGCAAAAGGCAATTTCATTATCACATAGTTAATTTTGTACAATAATACAATATCATTTACAAACAGTGACGCTATGGGACATAATGTCTAACAATCTCCCACTTGGCCTATAGCCAGTCACTCAAGCATCTAATACCCGAACTATGTATGTGTCGTTCAAAAACTTGCTGAAGAACAGCTTTCGTCAGCGGATCTGCAATGTTGTCATCTGATGTGACCTTCTCGACTTTTACATCGCCACGATGTATAATCTCCCGAATCAGATGATAACGTCGAAGAACATGCTTGGACCGTTGATGAGACCTTGGTTCCTTAGCCTGTGCTATAGCCCCGTTATTGTCACAATACAATGGAACGGGCTCAGCTGCTAACGGAACTACTCCTAATCCGATTAGGAACTTTCGGATCCAAACTGCCTCCTTTGCTGCTTCAGATGCAGCGATGTACTCCGCTTCTGTTGTTGAATCGGCAACAGTATCTTGCTTGGAAGATTTCCAGCTCACTGCTCCGTTATTCAAGCAAAAAATGTACCCGGATTGCGACTTGTAGTCATCCTTGTCGGTTTGGAAACTTGCATCGGTATACCCAGATACCGCAAGTTCTCCACCTCCATAATTAAGAAAGCATCCTTAGTTCGTTAGATACTTAAGGATATTCTTAACTGCTATCTATCCAGTGACCTTCACCTGGATCGGCCTGATAGCGACTGCACATGCTCAAAGCATATGAGACATCAGGTCGTGTACATATCATGGCATACATGATCGATCCGACTGCCGAGGCGAACGGTATCCGACTCATGTGGTCTCTCTCTTCCTGAGTCTTAGGACACATGTCCTTAGACAGAGAGGTACCACGTACCACTGGAACCAATCCCCTCTTGGATTGTTCCATGTTGAATCGCTTCAACACTTTATCAATGTATGTACTCTGGGAGAGTCCAAGCAGCTTTCTAGATCTATCCCTGTAGATCTTTATTCCAAGAATAAAGGCTGCTTCTCTCAGATCTTTTTTGGAGAATTTTAATGAAAGCCAAGCTTTCACCGACGTTAGCATGGGAATGTCATTGCCTATAAGCAATACGTCGTCGACATAAAGGACAATAAAAGTAAGTGCTCTCCCACTAACCTTCTTGTATACACAAGGGTCATCTGCGTTTTGCACGAAATCATATTCTTTTATGATCTCATCAAAACGCTGATTCCATGACCGTGATGCTTGCTTCAATCCATAAATGGATCGATTTAACTTACAAACCTTGTTTGCAAGTCTAGGTACGATAAAACCGTCAGGCTGTTGCATATAAACATCCTCCAAAAGGTTTCCGTTAAGGAAAGCGGTTTTAACGTCCATTTGCCATATCTCGAAGTCGAAATATGCAGCTATTGCAAGCATTATCCGAATGGATTTAATCATGGCAACGGGTGAGAAGGTTTCGTCATAATCAATACCATATTGTTGACGATACCCCTTCGCTACAAGCCTAGCCTTGTACGTTTGTACGTTGCCATCCATGTCGGTCTTCTTCTTGAAGATCCATCTGCATCCAATAGGCTTTACGCCTTCTGGTGCATCAACCAGTGTCCAAACTTGGTTGGCGTACATGGAATCCATCTCGGACTTCATGGCTTCTTGCCATAAAGCGGAATCGATATTTTGTATCGCTTCCTCATACGTAGTCCTCATTATCCTCAATAAGATTAATATCTATATGAGGTGAGATCAGGAACCCATACCTCTCAGGTACTGTTCTGACTCTCTCCGACCTACGCGGTCCTTGTGTATGTGAAGTTTGTGGTACAGACTCATCCCGGACGGTCTGTTCTTGTTCCGTCGTTGATTTATTGCCAGGAACAGTATCACTACGATCTTCATCGAGTTCTACTTTCCTCCCACTTACCACTGCATTTATAAAATCCTTCTCAAGGAAAAATGCTTGTAGCAACAACTACTTGTTCTCTTGTGGGTGATAGAAGTAATATCCTTTGGTTTCCCTAGGATATCCTACAAAAAGGCATCTATCAGTTTTGGGTTCAAGTTTGGTACTTCCAAACGTTTAACATATGCCCAGCATCCCCAAATCTTTAGGAAGAGAAACCTGGTTTCCTTCCTGTCCATATCTCATATGGGGTCTGTTTAACAGACTTCGACGGTACCTTATTCAAAATAAGTATAGCACTGTTTAATGCGTATCCCCAGAAGGATATTGGTAGCTCAGTGCGACTCATCATTGACCTTACCATGTCCAACAAGGTGCGGTTTCTCCGTTCGGACACACCGTTTAATTGCGGTGTTCCAGGAGGAGTCCACTGTGATAGAATACCATATTCTTTCAAGTAATCTGAAACTCATAACTTAAGTATTCGCCACCACGGTCTGACCGTAATGTCTTAATACTCTTCCCTGTTTGTTTCTCCACTTCGTGTCGAAACTCTTTGAATTTCTCAAAAGTTTCCGACTTGTGTCTCATAGATAACATAACCGTAACGAGATGCATCATCTGTAAAGGTTACGAGTAGTGAATCCACCTCTAGCCTGGGTAGACATGGGCCCGCATACGTCAGTATGAACGAGGG
>SKCR01049039.1:0-39505 GCA_019454045.1 Zanthoxylum bungeanum
AAAATTCTTATCACTAAACTACTTGGAAAGAGACACTTAGCTTCATTTACCAAACGGCTATTAATTTTGTTATATGATATAATGTTTTTTTTTTCCTGTAATTTAATCTAGTAAGGGTGAAATCGTCATTAAAATTTTTGGAGGTAAAAGTTACGTATTTAGATTCAATGTTAAACTGAATTTCATACTAATTTATATATATATATATATATATATATATAAATTATGATTGAACTTACGATCCTCCACCATTGAAATTTGTTAATATAGTAATTTTTTCATAGTGTCTATTTTGGTATAATTTCCCTATTGACTAAAAGAGTTTTACCATATAAATATTGTTGGATTTTTAAAAAAAAAAAATGATTAAATCATCTAAAATATAATTATTTTATATATTCTTTTTAGAAATATTATCGAATGGCCATCTCCTCCCCTCCTCCGTTAACAAAATTCGCATTCCTAATCTCTTGTTTCTAACTTAAGAGGTATTACTAGTTAAGCTAATATATAGTAACCATAACAACAAAAATAAACTTCATTCATTTCATAATATTATCTCAAAAAAACTTATTTATTAAAATAACGTTACAATCTATATAAAATCTATAATTGATAGTCAAATAACTAATTTTTCCCCCTTATAATCTCTACCAATACAAGATTCACCTTTCAGACTTTCGATAAATTCATAACCAATAAAATTTGATTCTCCAAGAGTGTGGCCGAGTGATTTTTAAATTTTTTTTAAAGTAGTTTATCAGACTTACTAATTGGGTTTAAAATTTAGAAAGGTAAAAAGATAAAAATAAATAAATTTAATCTTTATTCATCCTCTTATATTTTGCAAAAGAAAGAAACGATCTGTTTTTCAAACAACAACACTATTAACAACATTAATAATAATATCTTCTTTAAAGTTATACCAATTTTTTTTGAAATATTTCATTAATAAAACACCATAAGGATGTAAATATGCGATCATTTCAGCTCGATTACAAACTTTGAGATCATAAGACTCGAACCTAATTAGGATGAAGTCTAAAAATATAAAATCATATATCGCGTATCCTATAAAATTATTCGGATCGGAAATCGTATTCACACCAAAATCTTTCGAATGAGCTGGAGGATTTTACGGACTGACCTGAATGTCTCACATCTGCTATTGTTGGTGAATACGGACTCCGGAACAGTTACAGAAAATACACAATATACAAAATATAAACTTTTGCAACAACACATATACAATCTATTTCAAGAAAAAATAAATAAGTTTATAAGGAAGTTTTAAAACTCGGTCTTCACTTCCAAAGTTAGATCTATCATCTTCCTCTCACTGATCTTTTATCAGCTGAGGAAAAGATAATTTTATTCATGCAAAATAGAAACAAAAGCCCAATACACAGTTAGAAAACTACCATCACAAATGGGTTATTTTTTTTATCGGCTGAGAAAGGTTGTGCCAACAGTAGTGTGTCTTTGTTAATTTTTTTGGATTATGGTTCTATATGTGTTTACCTTGTGGGGTTTGTTATTTGGTTATATGCACTAAGTCTTCATTTGATACTGTGAGTATTTACATTTTATTATGGATATTTCTTTTGAGTTGGATCGTGGAGATCCTATTTATATGATGATATTATTCAGATTAGATTTTTCTTCTTATTTAGAGGATTAGTCCGTTTTACAGGGGAAACTCTGTCTGTTTTACATCTCCGTCCCACCTCTACCCTACCTAAGGGGACGGGTGTGACATGTAATGGTATCAGAGCATTAGGTTCATAGATTCTGTAGATATTTTTTTCCTTAATTAGTTATTGTATGTCTATTAGCGGTTGACATCTTTCATGTGTTTTTAGATGCCTCCGCGTTCCAGAGTTCGAGGTGCAATCTGTACTCGTAGGATAGAAAATGTTGGCAACCTTCTAGGGCACCTCCAGTTGATGAGGAGGTTAATTCTTATGTCAATGAACCTTTTGAAGGGAACCCTAATTCTTTTTAGTTAGAAGATTCGCTTGCCTCAGGTATGTGAATTTCGAGGACGAAATTTCTTTTAAGGAGGAGAGAGTTGTAACACCCCAAATTATTTTACCCATATATTAATATGTTGGAACTTTAGGACTGGATTGTTTAGTTTACAAAAGTTAGATTTAAAAATGATAAAAGGGATAGGTTTAGGGAGACAATTGATAATTGTCTTGTAATATATATATATATAACCTAGTTACAAACACACACCTTCTCACCTTACACTTCCAACACCCATTTGTGAGGGGAAAAAAAGGGAACATGCGAGAGACAGAGAAGAGAGAAAAATAAAGGGAAAAAGAGAGAGACTTGTCCCGATCCGTCCGATCCGAAGCCGTTTTCAACCGGGTCTTTGAGGGAAAATGTATATTTCGTCGAGAGGATTATTTTGGTGGTGGTTTCATCTCGGGAAACTCCATATTTTCGTAGAAATCCCGATAAGATACTTTTAGTGGTTTTTCTTGATTTCCAGTTGATCCGGAACTCCGATTGATAAACCGTCAGCGGCATTGGAACCGGAATAGGGAGAGGAATATCCGACCGCCAGAAAATTTGGACTCCGACCGAAGCGTGGAGCTCACGTGCACCTTGCGCAGTGGCGCGTGAGGCCTACGCGCGGCCTGGACGAGCGACGCGTGGCCCACACGCTCTGGACAGGATGTGGCCGCCGACTTCCCGAGTATTTCTCCGTGATTTCTCGACCATTCCGAGTAGTAACGAACCTCCGAATCTTAATTTTCATATAATTATTTTGTCTCTTTAGGCGATCATGATACCGTAAGCAGTGACGGTCCTGCTGCATAGTTCATTTCTCTGTAGTCAGCTCGCCAGGTACGTGGATAAACTTGTAACATTGATGTTTTCAAAAGTATATAGTATGTATGTTTTCTTAAATGAATTTTTAAGGTAATGCATTGAATGATTTTGTTTTTAGAAAGATTATATTTTGCTATGAAAGTATGGATCGAATATTGGATATGTTGAAATTATGATTTGCTATGTATGAGAAATTTGCATGATTTGAGATATATGAGCATGTATTTTAGAAATGATTTTTATGCTATGATGCACCACGTGTACTTATATGTGCCAGATTATTTGCCGTGAGACGAGGTCTCATGTTGCCAGTTTTTGCTCCGGATGGCAGTTATTGCCGTGGGGATGCCCCACGTTGCCAGCTTTGCCGTATTGTCACGAGAGTGTGCATATAGATGAATGAACAACTTTATTTTTACAGAGTATTCTTGAGCAGAATGAGATTTATGATTTCTAGTAAATATTTGATATATCGATTTACAGCTTTATGTATTTATTTATATTATGAAAGACTTATTCGATCCACCTTGTTACTTGTTTATCCACGGCATTAAGCTGTGATCCATTGCACTAAGCGTGAGCTTACCCATTTATTAATTTTACAGGTTAAGCAGATTAATAGATCATTCTTTTGTCATATGTTGTTTATTCATCCTTTCATGCCAGTAGAGAAATGTTGTGCCAACAATAATGTGTCTTTATTATTTTTTTGGGATTATGGTTCTAGATGTGTTTACCTTGTGGGGTTTATTATTTGGTTATAGGCACTGGGCATTTATTTGATACTGAGAGTATTTACATTTTATTATGGATATTTCTTTTGAGTTGGATAGTGGAGATTCTATTTATATGATGATATTATTCAGATTAGATTTTTCTTCTTATTTAGAGGATTAGTCCGTTTTACAAGGGAAACTCTGTCCGTTTTACATCTCCGTCCCACCCCTACTCTACCTAAGGGGACGAGTGTGACACTTTAGCTCTCACACTCGAGTTCTCAAAGCACATCACTTTCTAAACACTGGTCTATCGCTCTCACGACAACAAACTACGAAGTTCGAGATAACACTTTGTCTTGTTCTTTTTTTTTTTGCTCATCACTACTACTAACTTGAGCGTCGAAATGCTCACGGTACCACATCAGTGGGTAGTTACTCTGTGATTTCTTGGCCTTTATTTTACAGGATCGTTGATACCCCCAATCCTAAGAAATTTCGATTGCACACTGAATATGAAATTCACCGTCTACAATTATGATTGTCATTAGTTTAGTAGTTAATAAAAAAACTAACAACATAAATTACATTATCAAATTTAAAATATTAACAATTCTTAATTTTATGTTTCTCGTGTGTATGGGGGGAGGATCAGACTCCAGTACACACCTTACGATCTATATATTTTCTATTTTACGAATCTTTGCGTATGATTATGTCTTTTCCTGTTAAAATAAATAAGGACAATATAGTCATTTTCAGGTGAAACGAGGTCAAATGTTAAATTTCACAATTTAAAAAAAAAAAAAAAAACTTAACAAGAAAGGGGTGTATACGTGTATTTTACAAACTAACAATGATGTATTTGTTTTTTTTTTTTTTTTTTTAAAAAAAAAATTTCCCTTTGGGAAATGAATATAAATATGAAATATTGCAAGTGTTTTATTATGGGGAAAGTGATTGTAGGAGTATGAAAAATCTATTGATTGAAAATTCTCAATACATTCATGGCCGGCTTTCAAATCATGGGACTTTGAACAATTCAAAATGTTTGTGGTTTTGATGAATAATTATTATCAACGTTTTCAATCATCTCTCCAAGCATTAATTGAATACGAATTTATGTTAACGAGTGTCATAAGGGTATCTATTAAAAATTCATTTAAGGAAAGTTTTGACATCATTTTTATAGGGGAATGAAAAAAATTATCAAATCATTAATGATTTTTTTTTTCTCATCAAAATTTTAGGACACTCGTTAGTATTTCTCTTTATCTATTTGCCTAGACAACTTGGGTGTTTATAATTTGGTTTTCTTGCCAATGGAGTCTTTTTTTATTTATTTTTTTATATTTTTTTTTCCTGTTATGAAATTCTTATCACTAAACTACTTGGAAAGAGACACTTAGCTTCATATATCAAAGGGCTATTAATTTTGTTAAAATTTTTGGAGGTAAAAGTTACCAACGTTAAGCTGAATTTTATACTATTTTTTTTTTTTTTAAAAAAAAAAAAATTATGATTGAACTTGCGATCCTCCGCCATTGAAATTTGTTACTATAATAATTTTTTTCTTAGTGTCTATTTTGGTATAATTTCCCTATTGACTAAGAGAGTTTCACCATATAAATATTGTTGGATTATTTTATTTTTTATTTAAAAAAAAAAGATTAAATCATCTAAAATATAATTATTTTATATGTTGTTTTTAAAAGTATTATCGGATGGCCATCCATCTCCTCCCCTCATCCGTTGATAAAATTCGCATTCCTAATCTCTTATTTCAACTTAAGAGGTAATACTAGTTAAGCTAATAAATAGCAACCATATCAACAAAAATAAATTTCATTCATTTCATAGTATTATCTCAAAAAACTTATTTATTAAGATAACATTACAATCTAAGGATGGCAACGGGCCGGGCTCGGGCCGGGCTTATCAAAGCCCGGCCCGGGCCCGTACTGTCTTCGGGCCGGCCCGGGCAGGGCCGGGCCCAGGCTTGATTTTTAATTATAAATAATATTATTTTAAGCCCGGATCCGATTTTTTTATTATAAAAAAATATAAATATAAAAAATTTATTATAAAAATATATATATTTTATGAATTAAAATATTTATTTATTTATTTATTTTAAGCCTGGATCCGATTTTTTTATTATAAAAAATTATAAATATAAAAAATTTATTATAAAAATTTATATATTTTATAAATTAAAATATTTATTTATTTATTTTAAGCCCGGGCCGGGCCGGGCTCGGGCTTTTTGGGTGAAGCCCGGCCCGGGCCCGTGTTACCCCGGGCTTCGGGCTTTTCTGCCACCCCTATTACAATCTATATAAAATCTATAATTGATAGTCAAATAACTATTTTTTCCCTTATAATCTCGATCAATACAAGATTCACCTTTCGGACTTTCGATAAATTCATAACCAATAAAATTTGACGCTCCAAGAATGTGGCCGAGTAATTTTTAAATTTTCTTAAGTAGTTTATCAGACTTACTAATTGGGTTCAAAATTTAGAAAGGTAAAAGGATAAAAAAAAAAAAATTTAATCTTTATTCATATCTTTTGCAAAAGAAAGAAACTATCCGTTTTTCAAACAACAACACTATTAACGGCAGTAATAATAATATCTTCTTAAAAGTTATACCAGATTTTTTTTTTTTTTTGAAATATTTCATTAAAAAAACACCTTTCAGCTCGATTATAAACTTTGAGATCCTAAGACTCGAATCTAATTAGGATGAAGTCTAACAACATAAAATCATATATCGTGTATCGTGTATCCTCTAAAATTATTCGGATCGGAAATCGAAATCTTCCGAATGAGTTAAAGGATGTTACAAACTAACCTGAATGTCTCACTATTGCTATTGTTGGTGAATACAGACTCTGAAATAATTACAGAAAATACACAATATATTACAAGAAAAATAAATAAATTTATAAGGATGTTTCAAAACTCAATCTTCACTTCTAAAATTAGATCTATCATCTTCCTCGCACTGATCTTCTATCAGCTGAGGAAAAGATAATTTTATTCCTGTAAAACAGAAACAAAAGCCCAACACACGGTTGGAAAACTACCATCACAAATGGGTTGAGTCACAGATTCATGAAGATCTGGATACCGAAAAGAAAAGGGGAAATGAAGAAAGAAATCGGAAAGACGGAAAGGAAATGGAAGAAAGAAAGAAAGAAAAACATCTAGATAGAGAGAGGACGAGCTGGAGAAAAGGGAGAGGAGGGATGCCGCCGACCATAACAGTGGCTGTCATCGGCGGCGGCAGATCTATGCTTTACTGTATGTTTTCAGAAGTCAAGATGATTTATATCAAATTGATAGTAATATTACTTATCACTTCTATTTATTTTTGTGTCACTTTCGCTTGTTTGTCTACTAATTCTCAGTTCCCAAGGAGTGTGGCTTGGTGGTGTAGGGTCCAGGATCTCACCTTGAGGTTCTGGGTTCGAATCCAGGGGTGCACTTCTTGTAAGAGTCTGAGACAGCCGGTGGTTTTACCTGCGCCGCAGCCCAAAATTAATGATTTGGTGACGGTGTTTCCATCGTTTCCAAAAAAAAAGTCTACTAATTCTCATTAATGTTTTATTTATGTAACCATTTTCTTATGGTAGCCCGAAATTGACTCAAAACTCAATGACTGCATCATTCATTAATAATTTCATTCAAATAATTCAAATACGTTTCCTCCAATTAAGCAAAATAAATATGTCATCTAATAATATCAACTATAATGAAAGAATTTCAATGGGAAAGTGTAGAGGTGGCAAAACGAATCAACGAATCGAATTTGTATCGAATCCTAAACGAATCGAATCAAAATGTGATGCATTCGTATTCGATTCGTTTATTAAACGAATCCTAATATCAGGATTCGTATTCGATTCGTTTAATAAACGAATCGAATACGAATATTCGTTTATTCGTTTAGTCAATAATATTATTTAATAAAATAATTTAACACACTTGATTTACATTAATTCTTCATAAATATATACATATGAAATATGTAATTAATATATTTACTAAAAATATCTCACAAAATATCGAAAATATTAATTTTTCTATGATAATTAGCTATAATTTCTTGAATCTTAATGGAAATTTAATATAAATTAGTAAATAAAAATAATAAAACAAATCATAAACGAATAAACGAATCAATGAGCTTAAATTCGTATTCGATTCGTTTATTAAATGAATCGAATCGAATTGACCCATTTATTAAACAAATCCATTTTTCCAAACCCATATTCGCTTTAAAGCGAATCGAATCGAACGAATAAACGAATTCTGACCCAAATTGCCACCTCCAGGAAAATGTATCAAAATAAGAGTTACGGTGAGTTTGAAATTGTTATTTAACTAGCTACTTTGAATCTATTATCAATAAATTTCAAATAATTTAAACATAAAAAAAAAATACTTTTATGATAATTTTAAGTACGGTCAAATGCACTCTTAATTTATATTTCTTCTTAGATATTTCGAAAACATCAACAAATTCTAATTTAACGTTGACAGGACCAAAAGTTTGATGACAATTTTTTTTTTGTTTGAAATTATTGGAAATACTACCGCCAAACTATCACTTTCGGGTTTAAGTGGAGTATGTAAAACTCACAGCTGTCCCAGACTCTTATAAGAAACGCACTCACTGGATTCGAATACAGAACCTCAAGGTGAGATGACATTTTTTTATTAATGTGATCCTTCATTTAAACAGTAAATGAAGATGTGTTGATGTTTTCAATGGGTTAAGGATACATCCAAGACATTTAAAATATATTAGGTAAGAAAAAACTCACTCACTAAAATAATTGTGGAAATATATTGAAATAATGAAAATTTGAATTAAATTATTGACTTATCCCTTAAATTGATTATTCTATAATTATAATGGAAAATGAGGTGTGAATATTTGACTTTTAAGTCATAGTTCATTTTCAATCCATATTCTTATTTCGTCAAGCATGATGTTAATAATTGTACCACTTTGTTAATATCCTAAACCATATTAACCCCACCTATAAATGTCGAACTCAAATGTGGTTGTGAGTTATTTTAAATTTTAAAAGACTGTAGGTGTCTATCGATAAAAGATTAAAAAAATAAAAATAGTATTGAATTTTCTTTAAATTTGAGTTAACGTTGAGACTCCAACCTGACCCTAGTTTCCGTTAGCAATAAGTGTTGTTAATCATATTTATCATGCATAATTCAAGGAAATTAAAATTAATAAACATGTTATCCTAGAATCAATATAGATTTAAGGACTTAGAAAAACTTGTAAATTGTAAAAGATGAAAATTCAAAATCAAGTCGAGAAAACATCTGCCATTAAGAACTTATTAGTCTCGTCTCGGTGCTCTTACATATCTCTTGGCTAATGTTCTCCCAAGATATTTGGTTGCTTCTTGTCAAAAGATGCACTACTTTCTTCAAGAACAATAAACTTAGAATAATGGTATAAACTCTCTTATTTGGAAAACCTTACTCTCTAATTAATGAAAAATGAAGGAACTTATGAATTGAATAATGAAAATTATGAAATGAGAACCCATATACTCTTTTTTATAGACATGGATAATATTTTTGTAAAAGTACGTATGTGTCATATATATATACAATCATTTAAGGGTTATAACTCTCCATGAAACTCTTTCAATCCAAAGGTCATGTCATTTCTCGTTAAAGGATTATATTCTTTTAATCCAAATGGTTGTGTCCTTTTTAATTAAAGGATTATATCATTCCATTCTCTATAAATATATACAATGTTTAGAGAATTTCCTACCGTTTCGACTAAGGATGACAACAAGTTGGATATGATAAGGAGATGATAATATCCATATCTGGTCCTTTCAACCATCAAATACGAAAATTTTACTTGTATTCGATCCTAACATACAAGGAGTTTACGGGCTCCGTGTAGATCCTCGTTCACACGAAGCTTATTCATCTATTTGAATGTGGATGTCAATATTCATATCAATCTGTTAAATTAACGGATACACAGAATTATTTCCTTATCTACTGCTAACATATTGACCCCTCACATGTTCTCATCCCACAAATTTTTTTGATGATACACAAGTTAACAATTAAGGAACGCAACCTAAGATAAGAGCCAGAAAAAACAAAATGCAGCATTACGAATCATCATCTTCAAGCCTAGAATTAATACTCATCCATTTATCTTTTTATTCCACTCTCATATATAGGATTATGGAGTTGAAAATTAATTAGAAAAACACATTGATGATAAAAAAATTTCATTTTATTTGGTACGTTAACAATGACCAATACAATTATTTTTTTTTTAAATCGTTGGAAACCCCACCGTCAAACCATTCCTTTTGTGTTTAAGCAAAACAGGTAAAATACCCGACTGTCACAGGTTCTTACAAGAAACACACTGTATAGATTCGAATCCAGGACTTCAAGGTGAGATCCTGAATACTACACTTCCAAATCACGTACTCAAGAGACTATCAATACAAGTTATTAACATGAGGGATCAACAAGTATTTACTGTTTTACCCCATAATTAATTAGGATAAAATTAGATATTGTGCCTCAATAAAATTTATGGAAGAATCGATAAAATTCGATAAAATAAGACAATATTCGATAAAACAAGACTTTTCTTTAAAATAAAAAATAAAAAATAAAAACACAACTATATAATTACGATATGAGGTAGTTGTATATAGATGTTGTTCGAGGGCTAAAAGTATGTATTGTGCTATAACAAAATTGATGGAGGAGTCCTCAATGAGCGTGATTTGGTGATGTAAGATTCAAAATTTTATCTTAAAATTATGGGTTCGAATTTAGAGGGTGCGTTTCTTATAAGAGTTTGGGACAGCCGGATATAGGGGTGGGCATCGGATCGGATCAAATTAGATCTGATTCGATTATCAAATCCGATCGAGTTGAATTGGTCTGGTTCGACGGATTTCGGATCGGATCGGATAAAATCCGATCCGATCCGCTCTAATTTTTTTTATTTAATATGCAAAACGACGTCGTTACATATTAAATAAAAAAATTTGAATTATTTCGGATCGGATTTTATCCGATCCGCTCGATTTTTTTGACTCAAAACCAGATTATGCTTGCAGTTTGTGGTCATGTTGTTTGTACTGTGTACTGAATTCAGATTGGACCAATCCGATCCGAAATCATCATATTTCGGATATCCGATCCGAAATAATTCAAATCGGATCGAACCAATCCGATCCGAAATATGATGATTTCAGATCGGATTGGTCTGATCCGATCCGAATTCGAATCGGATCGGATCGAGTTCGATAAGATGATCCGGTCCGAACGAATCAAACATCTCAGAGCATTTCGGATCTGATCGGATTCAGATTCGATTCGATCCAATCCGAATCCGATAATGCCCAGGGTTAGCCGGAGGTTACCTACTCCGCTTAAGTCTGAAATAGGTAATTGGCGGTGAGATTTCTAACGATTTAAAAAAAATATGGAGGATATTGAGAGGATTTGATGATTGTTTTTATTATAAATACAAATATTTTTTAATCTAATTAATGTTAACAAGAGCATTAATGACTGTCCCCAAGAGGTATAATTTGATGGTGTAAGATTTAGGATCTGACAGATTCGGATCCAGGAAATCTGGGATCATCAATGATTTTACATGCTCCGCTTAAGCCTGAAAGAGATGATTTGACGATTGAGTTTCCAATGATTTCGAAAAAACAAAAAAACAATAACGAAGCCTGTTGATTGTGAATTATTAATCAACAAACAAAATGCTTTATATAATGTAAAGTATATTGTTTATGGCGCTTTGATAATGTGGCCATTTGGTATGCATTATCTAATTCTTTATTCTTTATCAATAACAATCATGGCTAATTGTTTTTGGTCAAAATGGTATGGCCTAGTTTTGCATTATTGAATTAGAAAAATGTAACCTCAATTTATACCTATTTTCACTTTCAAAGTCCCTCAATTTTTTATTTATTTTTATTTTTTGAAGAGTCCACTTTTTCTTTTTCTACAAAGGGGTGCATTTCTTGACTGTGACCCAAAAACATAAATTATGAATTTGATATATATATATATACCCCAATATCAAGGTCCTTTGTCTGCTTGACGCTACGATGAATTTATGTATTCGACTCGGTCTGGTCCACATAATTTTATTCGTAAGTTCAATGTATATGGTCTCTCTATAAGCTGTTTGACTCGAACTTAAGTATTTTAAACCATATAGGAATTGTACGTGGTACCATCATTATCAGAGACCATCAAAATCTAAAACGGATAAAATGACCTCAATATTAGTGGATAATAATTTGTGCACCTCCAAAACCCAAAATGAGTCCATTGCAAAGACTTGGGTGGTAAGTAAAACTTTCAAAGTTGAAGGGGGTTGAAGAATATTTATGAAATTATTGTGGAAATTAACTAAAAAGAAAAATCTTTTTTGAATCAACATTTCCAACACAACTAAAAGTTCTTTGTATTTGGTGTTTAGTTATGTTTTTTTTATTGTATTAAGTTATTTTGTTGTTGTAATCTATTTTAATAATTTCGTTGTTGATTGCTTCGTTTGCTGCTGCTGATTTGTTGATTTTTTCTAGAGATATTCTCATAGTGTAATTGTTGACGGATGATTTTCGTCCAAGTGGTAGTTTCGAGATAACACACCCGAGATAACATTCTCTCAACCTTGAACTAACTCGGCCGACCTGTTCTGAGTGAGGTTCGAATGAGGCCGAACAGTTTAAAGAGTTTTACAAGTGGTGTTCTCTCTCTTTTTTTATTAGAAGATTTTCTATCTAAAAAATAATCATTCTCTCCAAAACAAACCTAACTTCTCTTTTTATACTCGGGAATACAACACTGTTCTCCTGCACTGGTGACGTTTCCTGTGCGGTCTCCGACTGATTGACGGGCTCTCTGCCCCAAGACTGTATTCGCCGAAAGCAAACATGTCGTCTGACGGCCTGTCACATCACTCTGTCTTCTCCACTGCTACACGCAATAATAATGATGACAGCCTATAAAGTGCCTTCGAAAAATGACATGTGTCGAAGAAGAAAAACAATCATTCTGATCTTCTGTCGGTCTTCAAGAGGTCGGCCAGATGATCTGCCGAGCTTCTCAAACTATTACCGTCCTGACCTAAAATGTCTGAGCTCATTTGTTTACTCCAGAAGGCATGGCAGTGCCAAATTGAACTTCCGATCTAACATGGTCGGCCTCCATTCCGATGTGGTCGGTCCCTGAATTCTGTACCGAGTTGCATTTCTCTGGTCGGCCA
Organism: Zanthoxylum bungeanum; assembly: GCA_019454045.1. NCBI lineage: Eukaryota > Viridiplantae > Streptophyta > Magnoliopsida > Sapindales > Rutaceae > Zanthoxylum > Zanthoxylum bungeanum. The sequence continues at coordinate 12,898 of SKCR01049039.1, forward strand.
TACTCAAGAAACTGGACCCAAGCTCCATATCGGGTTGAAGAATCGACACACATCCTCTGACCCATGGTCCTCCGGATGAGGAGAATTTCATTCTCTGCCCTTACCGAACTGTATAAAAGACTTAGCCGTAAAAATCTCCATCAACATGTATATTCAAGTTTGGGGTTCAGATACTTTTTTTTTGATTGGTTGAATGTGGGTCTCATCGGGCGAAGAATTTTCGTATATGGATGACTCTTATAACTTGTATATTTTTTTTGTGATTTTCCTTTTTTATGGAAGTTTACTATTATATTTAGAATGTATCATGTTATGTGATCAAAGTTTGGTCAGTTTCGGTGATATGCTTTTACGTTTTTATATATTGTGGATTTTATTGTGTTCGGACAAGATATGACTTATCACCAGCAGGTTGTAGAGGTGGGTGAACCAGTCTAGTAATTTTTTGAAAAATCAATTCATGATTTGAAAAATTAGGTGTGTCCAAAATGAACTCGTTCTACTAATGAGGTTTAATTGTCAGCCGTATTAAAATTTTCATAATTTTCTATAATGCGTGATTTAATATTAATATACAATTAAGATTCAATTATATTTAAATTATTATATAATAATTATCAATCATAATTTATTAAAAAAAACATAAATCAACACCAAATCAAGTGTGTCGAAAATAGACATACTCTTAAACGAGCTAATAAACATAACGGCTGGAGATTAATAAAAAATAGAATTTGAGGATTTGCAATTCTGCATGGCCGACAAATCTTCCAACATAATACAACCGATTTTTGTTTTTGATGTCTCATTACTTTGTTCCTAATGTGATATTTATATGCTTATTCGGTGTGTTATTTATATGTTTTATGGTTTTATTATCATGTGAATTTACGTTTAATCGATGTTTACTTAATTTTCATCGTTTCTCATTATTATTATTTTGTAGATGATTAATAATGAATTTATCCCTATGAATTTATTTTTAGGCTGACTTATTAAAGTCATAGTGAGATTCATGAAATTCTGAGTATCATATGATGATTAAAATCATCATGTTGAGACTCACGTTCTACTTGTTCAACTGAATTTTCATCTCGGCCAGATGAGTTTTCATTTCGGTTCTCGACTATTTTGACTGACGATGAAGGTGATGGAAACTATGTATTTAATCTACTGCTAGATGATCGAGACCATTATCTCATACAATCTGTTAGCGCGATTTTTATGCGCGAAGAAGAAAGAGAAACGTGTAAGGTTCAAACCTCCCGAGACAGAGTCCCAGTAAAGAGTGTTTGATTAAGTGAATAAGCCTTCAAGGGGCGCAAGCACACAAATTACAGTCCTAAAAGTTACAAAGCTAAGAAATAAAAAATATGTTCGCTTGAGTCTTCATTTGATCGGGTTCTTTCTTTTTGTACGAGTGAGCTTTTATAGTGAAGCTTGTAAACTGTTTGGGCAGTTCCAGTAACTCCCTGCAACTGTTGGATCGCCGAGAAATTCACCTCGATTTTCACTCTCAATTCAATCAAGGTGAATTTGTGGGACAATTGTTGTTAAAAGAAGAAATGTCACCCTGGAGCGAAATCGCCATAGAACGAAGGAGTAAAGGGTGAAGGCAATAAGGGCGACGAAGGGAAGAGCGATTAGAGTAATCACTGGATAAAACAACAATTAGAGCGACAAAAACTCCGAAAGACCAAAGCAGCAATCATAATGAGAACACGTGATGCAATTGTTCCCACGACTACAACGGTTGTCCCAACATCATGTTATACGTGGTTGGCCTGTCTATAACGAAGAACACCGACGTCTTCATAGTACTTCCTACTTGCAAGTCTAGTGGGGCGACCCCTTTGGCCGTTGTCGCCCCTCCATTGAAACTGGTTAGCACTACTTCCGTATGGATAAGGTCGGTTCTCGTGGACCTAGAGCGACAATTACAGGAGATCCAACGTCTTATTGAAGAGAGTCGTATGAGGAGAGATGCTAAGAGGATGACTATTGCCGCTCAAGTAACGGAGGTGGATACTTCTTTGGCAGAGTATGCAGATTTGATGATCCAAAAATGCGACACCGAGCATAGCTTCGCCTGCTGGATATTGTCCGTAAATTTTCCGGGCAAATCAAATCCAAAACACCATTTTTTTTTAGTTATTTACAAACCACTCAACAAAAAACCCAAAGTAGCCGGACTTGGCCTGGCCCATTTTTAAGGCCGGCCCACATGTTATCCGGGCCGTAGTTGAACCATCTATCTAACTAACCCGAAAACACAAAGTAACCAGATCCGGCCCATAATCCATCTCAACTTATGTATAAAGCTAAACCTCAATCTCATTCACTTTTAGGGTTTCAAATACACGCGCAATCAGAGGAAGCCGCCGTTGCAGAAGCAGAGACACACAAACGAAGTAATGGGTAAGCCGCAAAATCGAAGAATTATTTATTCATGCGTTGTTATTGTTTTATTTTGTTTTTGAAATTCTGTTTTGGGTGTTTTTGTTTTGTAAAAAAAACGAAAAATATAAATGAAACAACAGCTCGGATCAAGGTGCATGAGCTGAGGCAGAAATCGAAGTCGGATCTTTTGAACCAGTTGAAGGAACTCAAGGCTGAGCTTGCCCTCCTCCGTGTTGCTAAGGTCACCGGCGGTGCACCTAACAAGCTCTCTAAGATGTATATTCTCTCTCCTCATTTACTCACTTTACTTGTTTCTATATTTGTGTAGTTTAATTTTTTTTTATTACATTGATTAAATTGGTTTATGCATTTGAATTGTTCTTGGTGTTGTTTTAAGATATGGGTATTGTTTGTTTTCCGTTTTTAAGAGTTTTGTTAGGTGAAAGATTAAGTTTTTCTTTTTATCGCTAGTTGTTGTTTAGATCAGTCTTGCTTTAAGGTTGAATTTTGCCTAGTAAATTGATAAATAAAAAAAATGATTGGGGCTCTGGTTTCCTTTTATTACAGAAAACAAATTGTGAAGAAGATTATTTTATTGCATTATCTTTTAGTCGTGATCGGAGATATGTTTTATTTTGAAAGATCATGCTATACAAGAGTCCAAGTATTTAGTTAAATTTTACAAATTGGCGAGTCATTGATGCATAGATTCTCTTGCTTTATTTATTATATTTTTTACTAGATATCATGAATTGACCATTTTGTTGTTGGTATTTCTTGTTGGTGTTTTGCTGGCATTGATGTTGTGTTGGATTGTGCTATGGATGCAGCAAGGTGGTGAGGTTGTCGATTGCACAAGTGTTGACTGTCATTTCTCAAAAGCAGAAGGCTGCATTGAGGGAGGCATACAAGAATAAGAAGTTCTTGCCGCTTGATCTGCGTCCCAAGAAGACCAGGGCTATCAGGAGAAGGCTTACCAAGCACCAGGTGCTGTTCTACTTTACCTTTTATTTTTATTCTGCTTGTTGTGTTGTTTTAAGTTGTGTTATTGATGCTATTTCATGGGTTTGATATTACTAATAGGGGTTTTGGTCTACTTCGGGTGACAAATATACAAGAACCATTACATCATTTGGTTATCTATCATTTTCACATCTCTGTCTTCATAGTTTGTTTTTGTTTTTTTTTTTTTTTTTCTGTTTTAGTTATAGATGAGGAATTTCTTTATGATATTAACGATTGTAAATTCCTACCAATTATTTTCATATTTTCTAGTCATTTTCATTAGCTAAGTCCTTAAAATTTTGTGACGCTGATTTTTTTAGCTCAAGTTTGTTGCATCCATTATTCTTTTTAACGGTTTGCTCCACTACTCTCTGCATGGTTTCATTCATTTCCTTTATACTTTTTCATCCATTCTGTCGTTTACATGCTGTGTCAGTAAGCTTTTCCCGTTGCCTCTAAACACTGTTTATTTCTGCTGTGTCCAGGCTTCCTTGAAGACAGAAAGGGAGAAGAAGAGGGAGATGTACTTTCCCATGAGGAAGTACGCAATTAAGGTGTAGGCTAGAATATTTTTTTAGGGGTACCTTCTTGCAGTTATGAAACTATTTCATTGACAAATTTTGACGTGTTTCGCCTTTTTCAAATATCATTTTACGAACTCAATTTTGCTTTTGTTCAGTTTTTTGTCTGTAAACTTGGAAAGGTACCTTTCTACCTAAGGTGTGCTAGATTGTGATGGAATAGCAGTTACGATAGGGCTTTCTGTTAACGCGTTATTGTTTGTTTAATGTGGTTTCAAGTTTCAACATGGATTGTGTTGCTAAAAAATAGACAATCTTTGATTAGGCTTCAAGATCTTACAAAGGGTGCATTTCGTAGAGAGTATTGTCTGAGAGTATAATCTAGTTTATAAACTATGGAACAAATGTCGAGTATAAATTAGTATAAAATCATAATATCATATTAAGAGATTATGGTTTTGTGAGCGTTTACTTTAGCATTAACTTTTAGTTTGGTGAAGCGTTAAAATATCTTACGAGAAATTATAGGACATGCATTCCAAAGCGGATACACATGATTTTTGGAGGTGTTATTTCTATGCCCCTATCAAATCTGGGTTTGAAGTTTTTGATTACCAGCCATGGTTCTTCAATTATACTTTATTTGAGATTTGGCTAATGCCTCTAAAATATTAATATGTATTTGATTGGTTTAATGAGTTAATTTTTATTTTATATGAAATCTTTAGCACTTAAAACTTTGGATTCTCATAGATAGTCAAAACCTTGGAAAGCAAATTCCAATGCGTGTTCTAGGCTCATGACTTTTGATGCATATTTTTCCTTGTAAGCTTATAATATTGTACTCCGACGTCACCTTGAGTTAAATAATCTATCCGTACTTCATACTTAGTGGTTATTTGTATTAGTCATTATTTTATTAAGAAAATAAAATACTAGCTATTGTAATTTGTAACTAAGAGCAATTCTAAAAGATTTATCAAAATTTATTTTTCAAAATAAAACTATATTTTTAATTTAATTTGTAAATTATATTATTTTAAGATATTATTTTTTTAAATAAGTGGTGGGTAATGCCCAAATTTAAATTTTATCCTCTTACCTCCTCAAAATTCAAATCATAATGGTAAAGTTACATAGAGCTACTAGAAAATCACCATACCACACCCCTTGAAGCAATAGATAAATAGAAATGATTATTAATTATTAGTAATGATGATGAAGTGGCATAAATATTATATAATATTAATAAAAGATAGAAAATAGAAAATAGAAGTGAATTTTCAATTAAAAAATCTCAATTAATGTGTCTTTTGAAATCAGTATCTTAGCGAATTTGTTAGATATACTCTAAATGGGTACACAAAAATTAGCATAAAAATTAACACAAAAACTAACAAAACAAATTATTATATTTATTTTTTTAATGTTTTTTCGTGTTTTTATGTATTTATCATTTTTTTTAAATGGGAAATTAGCAAAACTAACCAAAAAAAGTTACACATTTGCCAAAATGAGTCACAACATTTGTCATTTGCATTTACAGCCACAGTATTCGAAGTGTATTTCAGAGAATATGGATTCTCCGAAGTTCTTAAATTTTTTTTTTAATTTTTTATTCAGAACTTCGGATATTCAAAGTATTAATTCAGATCTCCAAAGTATTCTTCGGATGTCCAAAGTTTGAAAAATTAGTTATAAAACTGACCATTCCCTATTTGTTCTCATTACAAAAATTTAGTCTTTTATGGTGATCGATAGTGATTTTGATAATTGAACCTCAAACTCTGATTGAATATCACTCACAATATCTCTTGACTTAACGATTCTGTTGGCATCCACATTTGATAATATCACCAACTACCCGATTACCAATATGACTACCTCCGGAACCAACAACATCAAAAGTGCATGTGTGTGTCTTCACGTACTCAGTTGTAATCCAGTTCGAGTTTTAGACTGGATGCTCGGGCTTTCCAATGACAATATTGATCAGTACAATGAGCTTCAAATCTTGTTGTCTTCGACTGGCTTACTGTGGTTTTAAAGTGTCCCCTTACAACAATCAGAGTCAAGTCTCTATGCAGCTCAAGTTTAGAGGAGTAGCATTTATCCACCACCCCCATTTTGCCCGCACCTGATGTTGGTATGTTGGTGTCTGAAGGCATATCCATCAAAGAAATGATATGAGGGAGACATCGAGATGCATCCGGTAGAATATTCAAGAGAACTTTTGGAACTATTGTTGAAGGACCAACTATATCATCTCCAGCAAACCCACTAGTTGACCATGACCACTGGGCATTTTCATCATTTCTACCCATTGTATAATTGTCATAGGGAGCTTCATCTGACCCATAAACTGGAATTGATTGGCTTATCATATTACAACTCGACGAAGAATGACCTCCATATTGTTGACCATCGCTAGCAGTAATCTTATCCCAACTCAAATATATCTTGACCACATTACCTTGTCAAACGACATTTGAGTGTAAATTTAAAAATCACTCTCAATCCTTTTGACAACCAATTTCAATAACTAAACGTCGCTGCGAATATGACGAAATTAAATTTTTAATACTGATTTTGTGCTCTATTTTACTTATCTGCATCCACACATACAACATTTCCACTATTTGCTCTTAAGTTGTGTCCACAACAACTAACTTTAAAAAAATAAATCCTCTCATGTATTAATCGTTGTCATTATCTAATTTACCCCAAGACCCCTCACTGTAGAAAGTTAGAGGTATTTGTTCCATTTTAAACTTATGAGAATAAAATGCTAAGTTTTTGTAATGAAAACAAATGAGGAATGTCCGATATTATAAATAATTTTCAAACTTCGGAGATCCGAATAATATTTCGAAGATCCGAATTAATACTTCGGATATCCGAAGTTTTAAATAAAATAAAAAATAAAAACTTTGGAAATCTGAAGTTTTGGCTTCGGAAAGTGCACTTCGGAGACTGTGATTGGAAATACAAATAACAAATATTATAGTCCATTTTAATAAATGAGTATCTTTTTTGGTTGGTTTTGCTAATTTCCCTTTTGTAATATCTAAGTATGAGAGTAATCAATTTATTAATTAAAACTAAACCTTGTGGTTCTAAATAGTTGCCCAAATGACATGAGAAGTAAACCAATGTCTTTGTAAAAAAAATACAAAGACCAAAAAGCCTTTCTTCTCCTATTAGAGTAAGCCAACAACTGCATGCTCCATTGACCACCGCCCTTCCTCTCCCTTTCCTCACTTCAATTTTCCTTCATCTTCTCTCTCTCTCTCATTTACACTTCTCTCAAAGCTTCCCATTTCTTTTCTTTTTGAATGATCTCTTAATTTCCTCTTTCTAATAATCAACCATGGCCTCATCTATTGAAGAAGGTACTTTGTAAAATACATATATATGGTTTTTTTTTTTTTTTAAATAAAAATTTAAGGGTCTTTCAGTATCTTTAATATTAGTTAACATAAATCTAGCTTGTGAATCTATCTATTATCTTCTTCCTCTAGTTCAGGCTAAATAAATGGAAAGAATTTAGTTTATTAAAGTTTCTGATGTGGAATTTTCATTTTTTTTTTCCTCATAAAAATTTAATCTTTTCTTTTTGGGTATCTGCTTTATATTCGTAATTAATTGATCGGAAGCTTGATTGGAGCTGAGAAAATTATGGGCACTTGTTATATTTTGTAATTGATCAGTTTGAGCTGAAGAAATTTCTGGGTACTTTTTTTTTTTTTTTGGGGGGGGGACTGATTAGCTTGACCTAAATAAAATTTTTGGGTACTTGTTATTGATTTGAGATTAAGAGGTTCTTGATTGTTTGCTTTGTGTGAGATTTGATTAATTTGGATGATTATTGTTTTTAGGAGCCGAGAGAGATCTTGAAAAGGGACTAATGACTCCACAATTAAGCCAAAACTCAATTGGTGAGTCATCACGGGCACCGTCGTCTTCACCGTCACCATCTTCAGCAACAGCGCCAGCTTTGGTGTTGTCCAACTCGGGCAAACGCATAGACCAAGCTGGGAAAAAGAAGTATGTTAAACAAGTGACGGGTCGTCATAATGATACCGAGCTGCATTTGGCAGCTCAGCGTGGTGATCTGGGAGCAGTGAAACAGATTCTTGATGGCATAGATTCACAAATAGAGGGGACTTTATGCGGGGCTGATTTTGATACTGAAGTTGCGGAGATAAGGTCATCAGTTGTGAATGAGGTGAATGAGTTAGGAGAGACTGCCTTATTTACGGCTGCAGATAAAGGGCATATTGAGGTTGTGGAGGAGTTGTTGAAGTATTCAACTAAAGAGGGTCTTACAAGGAAGAACCGGTCTGGGTTTGATCCCTTGCATATCGCTGCGGTCCAAGGTCATCATGGTAATGATTTTAAATTTATGTTTTATTTAACTGTGTTAAGTTTAAGTGTTGTAAAATAGAAAATAAAGAATAATGACATGTGAACTGTGAAGTAACTTCATTTGTTTATTTTTAATGATGTTGTTTCCATGATCTCGGACATTTTCTTTGATATGTATAAATTGAGTTATTAAGGTGGATACTGCATGTCTGTTTCATGATAATTGCAAGATGAATATTAATTGAAAATATTTGATTATGGTTTCCAGGGCCAGTAAAAGAAAGTTTCTTATTTACTTGACTGATGTACTTAGCTAGTATGGTTAGATAACATTTAGTGTTTAGCACGGCCAAGTGTTTTCTCAGCAACGGCATTAAGTCAAAGTTCGTGTATGAAATATCATTTAAGAATGTCATAGCATGAGCTTTGTATTTAACAGTTCTGGTTTTGTGTACTTCAAACTTTCTCACTAATAATCACTCATTTGTTGCAGCCATTGTCCAGGTGTTGCTTGATCATGATCCCAGCTTAAGCCAAACAACTGGCCCATCAAATGCAACCCCTCTTGTATCTGCAGCTACTAGAGGACATACAGCCGTCGTCAATGAATTGCTATCAAAGGATGGTGGCTTGTTAGAGATTTCTAGATCCAATGGAAAACATGCTTTGCATGTTGCTGCCCGGCAAGGCCATGTAGATGTTGTTAAAGCATTACTCAGAAAAGATCCACAACTGGCTCGAAGGACTGACAAGAAAGGGCAGACTGCATTGCACATGGCTGTAAAAGGGCAGAGTTGTGAGGTGGTGAAATTGCTTCTCGAGGCAGATGCTGCTATTGTAATGCTTCCTGACAAGTTTGGTAACACGGCATTACACGTAGCCACTAGGAAAAAACGAGCAGAGGTATCCATTTTCTCATTTTTGTTTTCTTCCTTTAAAACTGTAAGTGGTGTCATTGGCTGATGCTGCGTTTTTATCTTTTAAAACAAGCACACTTCATCTGATTCACATTTTCTCCTCTTCCTTGCAGATAGTGATTGAGTTGTTATCCCTCCCTGACACCAATGTTAATGCACTAACCAGAGACCACAAAACAGCTTTCGACATAGCTGAAGGGCTTCCCCTCTCAGAAGAAGCCGCAGACATAAAGGACTGCCTTGCTCGCTACGGTGCTGTCAGAGCTAATGAATTGAACCAACTGAGGGATGAGTTGAGAAAAACAGTGACCCAAATCAAGAAAGATGTTATTACACAGCTTGAACAAACCAGAAGAACAAACAAAAATGTTAGTAATATTTCTAAAAATCTCAGGAAACTCCACCGTGAAGGGATCAACAATGCCACCAACTCAGTGACTCTGGTGGCAGTACTATTTGCCACAGTTGCATTCGCAGCTATATTTACTGTGCCTGGTGGGGATAATGATGAAGGGATGGCTGTAGTGGTCCGCAGTGCTTCTTTCAAAATCTTCTTCATTTTTAATGCAATCGCACTCTTTACATCTTTAGCTGTTGTGGTTGTCCAAATTACCCTAGTCAGAGGTGAGACAAAAGCAGAGAAACGGGTGGTAGAGATTATCAACAAGCTGATGTGGCTGGCTTCTGTCTGCACCTCTGTGGCATTCATGGCCTCCTCTTACATAGTGGTCGGCCGCAAACACGAGTGGGCTGCGATTTTGGTTACGGTTGTTGGGGGAGTGATAATGGCTGGGGTCCTCGGCACCATGACTTACTATGTAGTGAAATCTAAGAGGGTTCGATCAATGAGGAAGAGGGAGAAGAATAAGATGAGGAGTGGATCCAACTCGTGGCAACCATCTGACTACTCCAATTCAGAAGTTGATCGAATCTATGCCCTTTGATGGGTGATGGGTGCGTGTGAGAAACCTCTCTGAATGCTTTAGGATTGTAGAGACGAGAACGATGTATGTACAGAAGTATTCAGGCATCCCTGCCTGATACAACTGGATACCTTCGATATGATCACTTTACCAGGGTGCTTTTTGTTTAATATATCTGAAGGCACCGGAAAGGTATCAGTTCCGGGGATGACATGGTGACCAAGCCGGTGGTGATAAAGATTGTGATCTTGCAAGAGTCTATCTGTGAATCAGATGAAGCTGCTTGCAAGGTGATATTAATTTTCTTTGAGGTCTTATGGCTAACCTTAAAATGGTACTCCTATCAAGTAACTTTTTCTGTAATTGCCTAAACTACACAACACAGCACAACACAAAACTCCTGCAAATGCAGTATTCATTTTGTTCCTGTTAATACTTCCTAATTTTTTTTTTGTGTATATATATATATATATATATATATATTTATATTTATATATACGATCATATTCCAGTCCATACCTTACCGTCTAAATAAAGTCTACATTCAGCTAAAATATAAAAAAAAAATTTGTCTTTATCTGTTCTTACCGTTCACGTAAAATCCACATGAACTTTATCCGAGTCAGAGACCCGTCAAATTACCATATCCGAATTTAAGTGGAACAGTTCCAATTAGGAATTGTGTGTATAAAGATATATTTGGACAGAAAAATTAATCATGCAAATATATCACGATAAGGGGCAAAAGGGCTTCACCAAGAGCTACACGTGACCTCTGAAATTAACGCACGTGATCCCCATCTGCCATTCTGCCCGCTACCTACCAACTTTTTTTATTTCTCGTTATAAATTCCATCGCTAATCAATCACTCTGCCTGTCATCGCCAATAATTACAACTAACGCAACACATTAAAACTGTCAGCAATGAATCCGTCACCGTCAGTCACCGAACTCCATGTCGAGAACGTAACTTTCACGCCGTCCGTCCAGCCACCGGGCTCAACCAAGTCGCATTTCCTCGGCGGCGCAGGTTAGTAGTAGTAGTAGTAGTAGTACTAGTATCCTGCGCACCGCATGCGTATTATATCACTTTTTTGTTGTATTGTTTACTCTCTGCTGACGTGTCCAGGGGAGAGAGGATTGGAGATTGAAGGCAAGTTCGTGAAGTTCACGGCGATAGGAATATACTTGGAGGATAATGCCGTGCCGTTACTTGCCGGCAAATGGAAGAGCAAGAGTGCTGAGGAGTTGACGGAATCCGTCGAGTTCTTCAGAGACATCGTTACAGGTTACGGATTTTTTTCGTCTCTGGCTTTCATTTCGTTGAATTCTGTTTTAGATTTTGAGTGACCTATTGATGTCGAGTGTCGAATATTTTTAATTTTTTTTTAAAAGAAAAATTATTTAAATAAATGTTGGTAATATTCAAAAAATAAAATAAAATAGTTGTTAACTAATGTAGCAATCATTGATTTTAATCTGTTCTAAGTTTGTGCTGAATATTGAATCAGCGGTTAGAATTTATTTAATATGTGTCCACGTAAGTCCTTGGATGATCAATGCTCAACAAAACACAAAGTCAGCTCAATACTGGATCCTAATTCGATTAGTATTTGGTACCATCTGGGCAAGTTAATTTTATTGCTATGATTACTTATTTTTGCATTATATTTTGAGGGATCCACATGTCCTACCTTCATCAAACCATTCAATTAGCCTTTGAGGATGAACTGCAAGATATTAGATGATTTGTGTGGTTGGAACTCATCCCCAAAAGATAGTCTAATTGGGTTCAAAACTTATAGGGGATACGAGTTCAAGGGTTAAAATCTAAGGGAATAGAGTTATAAAGAATAATGCTATGATAATAATGGAGTTATAAAGAATAGAGTTATTAGAAGCTCGTGACTGGCGCGATGATCAAGCGTTAACTTGATATTCGCTTGATTATGAGTTTGAATTCTAGAAACAGCCTTTCTCTGGAAAAAAAACATGGATAAGATTGTATCTATCAAGAATTTTCCTAGACCAAACAAAAGCCGTCTTATTTTAGGGGCTTTTGATGAACCAAATTTTTTTGCCCATGACTAAGGTTTTTGACTATTTTCAAAATGCATGGGTTTTTTTTACGTTAATTGTTAGCATGTAATGTATGATGCATTTAAGTTGGGGGTTTGGCTGCTCAGCTAAGCCTTAAAAAGATCATTTATTTCATAAAGAGCCTCAAATTAGTATTTTATTTTTAAAAAATTTCCCTAATATCTGCAATTTTCCTGTTATAGGATTTTTATTTTAAATATGAATTTGCCTGTATCTCATAAGCAGCTCTTCCCATTACAGCTTTACTCCATAAGATCATAGGACCACTTGCTATGCCTTAATTTCATAGTTGGTGTGGCCCTTGCTACATTCAATTGGGTCTGAAACTGAAATATGTGCAGTGTTAGCTATCTAGTCCTATACCCATTGATGACTCGGAAAAAAAATTGACTGCAAAGTTGTGAATTGTGTTTTGCTATCTTTCTGTAGGACCCTTTGAGAAGTTCATGAAGGTGACAATGATCTTGCCCTTAACCGGTGCACAATACTCAGAGAAGGTGGCTGAAAATTGCGTCGCCTACTGGAAATCTGTTGGAATTTATACAGATATGGAAGCCAAAGCTATTCAAAAGTTCATTGAGGTCTTCAAGGATGAAACCTTCCCACCTGGCACCTCAATTTTGTTCACACAATCACCAGGATCATTGACAGTAAGTGTAATAAGTTGTTACTTGCCATATAATATGATTAATTTTACGTCGTTTTTTTTTTTCACGAGTTCTTGTTTGTAACAACAGATCAGCTTCTCCAAAGATGGTTCGATACCAAAAGATGGTACTGCAGTAATAGAGAATAAACTGCTTTCTGAAGCAATTCTGGAGTCGATGATCGGCAAACATGGTGTTTCTCCTGCTGCTAAGAAGAGTTTGGCTGCAAGATTATCAGTATTGCTTAATGAAGCCAGTGATAAGGTGAACGGAGAAGGCAAATGAAGAAGTTGAATAGTTTTTCAAATAAGAGAGGGCAGCGTTGTAATCTCCCACTAATCATTACTTGTGTTTTATGTTTTTTAATGGTAATGTATAATAAGTGCTCTCTGTAGTACTATCATGTGTGTTTGGCCTGAGTTAATTTATTTATGAATGCTGTTTTATATATTTAATAAAAGAGAAATTATTTATTTTATATTTATAATTTCATTAATCTCTTTAATTTAATACGTTATTTATTTATGTTTTATTATGATTTTTATTTATTATGTAGATAAAATACTGTTCCGGAAGCTCAACAGGAAAAATGGATATGAGATTTGAATTTCAGGACCCTTAAAATCAAAAGAAACATGGAGATTGAATTTGAATGGGATATAAATGGATTGACTATGTTTGATTCACTGTTGGATGAGCTTATCGTAGAACCGGTCATACATGATAATAATTAAAAAAGAAAAAAATCATCAATTTTTATTGCTAATTGCAATTGAATTATTATTTCAATAATACAATTGTAATTCATTTGCAAGTAAAAGATACCTTTTGATGACAAAAATTTGGAACAAATGCATTTAATGAATTGTTGATATTTGTGGTCAAATGTTGACAAATGATAAGAAAAATGACAAATATTCTTTAATTTGGTTTTTTTTAAAAAATGGCTTGAGGTGCTAAGCACCTCGCCTCTAAATTGAGGAGCTCAGCACCTCCGTTCTTTAGCTTCTTTCACCCTTATTTCTCTGAAATTCTTGTGAAATGATCCAATTCTTATGTGTGTTATTTTTTAAAAGTCTTCTTGTAATTTTTTTCTTTCAGTAATAAAATTATGAATGTTTTTATTCAAATTATGAGTAGTTAATTTCGTCATGCTGGGATAAATGGTAAAACTTTTAATATGAAATTATAGATTAATCTCACTTATATTATAATATATAAATTACAATTTCATGATTAATATTTAATTTAAATCTAGATTAATTATTGACAAATTTTATTACCATATATATGGCTGGTTTTATTTATTTGGCATAATTGAGTACCTAACTGGACTTGTTATAGATAAAAGTTATCATTATTTTTATGTCTGGTTTTATTTGTTTTGGCACAATTAATTCTTGAAGTAAATTAACTGGGTAATAATGGCAATTTATATATTATAAAAAATGAGATTTCTAAATTTGAAATATTAAAAATTGATCTCATATTCCTAGCATTTTATTTTATTATTATAGTCCAATTGAAAATTGTCAATCACTTCAAACAAATCATTCTTTTCATTTTTACTCAAATTATTATTTTAATTTACTAAATCTATTCCCTATTAATCGACCCCGGACTAACCGGATTATTTTATTACTTCAAAACTCTTATACTTGGGAGTAAATAACCACTTTGTGAGTGTGTCAGAATGTACCGACAGTTTCTTTGTAAAACCCAGAGTGTCACCTATTATTTCCTTTAGGCTTATGGCTCTTAAACTAAAGCGTAGGTTTGTATTGTGTATGTCATGAAACGGCTTGACGGACTTGTCTTTCCGCAATGTGGGTTTGGAGAATATTCAATATAGTAATATACTCTTATTTTTTAAAATCATTGACTGTGAGTATAGTCCCGTTTGTATAGTAAATTTTACAAACAATATAATCAAAAGTATATTTAAAAGTTAATAAAGAATGTTTTCTCGCTGCTTGATTATCAAAAATATTGATCCCTTATTTTAAGGATTCTCGTACTATTTATACTACTTTGTTATAAGGAAAATAAACTGACAACGATTACATTCCATTCACGTTTCCCACTAATTGGCTCATTTTCTAAAATCTCATAACTTCCTTACTTTGGATGATTGTCCAGTTTAAAGAAACGGAAAATGATTAATTGGCTATCTGATTTCTTATTTATAAGATTCGTGTAATTCAATGAGCTGATATTTCGGGCTCATTCCTTGAGTGACATGTGTTTGCCTTCGTGGGAGTTAAGCTTGGAATGGACTTCATATTGAGTTTGTTCTGGAGACTTACTTGTGTTCTCTGGAAAAGATTGAAGATTGGTCGAAACGGTATGATCGTCCTTCAAGTTTGTTGGTTGATGTTGGGAGAAAATAGTTTCTGCAAAAGGAGGTGGTCGAATTATCCGCAAAAAGAAGGCAACAATGTCTGTTCTGGTTTCTTATAGTCTGCTCGATGCATTAATGGCCGTTGGATCAGGCAACAATGTCGGATGAACACCACCTGTCGTTTTTTTGAAGCAACCTATTCAAAATCAGATGGACGGATAAGATCGGGCGTCCTTTGGGTTGGCAGTGACGGGTGGATCGTGTGTCTTTTGGCGGGAAAGCGATGGATGATTGACAAATGGCAAGCTCCTGTTAAACCCTAACAAATGATCTTATGGGCATTTAAAAGGATGTGACGATTGCGCGTCTCGAGGGGCGGTTAGCAGAAGGGCAACAAAGAGATTTCGCTTCAGTTAAAAAGAAGTCTGGCCGAGAACAAGGCAGGTACAAACATTTTAGATCCTTCTACCGTGATCAACTGCCAGTTTTGTCAGAGAAACCATTCTTTTTTTATATAGTTCCCGGCACCAATTCGTATACTTGTTGGAACCGAGAACTAGGGGACAGATGTTGGAGGTATTTTCAAGCTCCGGAGGATTTTGAACAGTACGATAGGGGTAGAAATGGTAAGTCCCATTTAAAAACCTTTACTGTCGATCCGGCCATGAGGATGTTCCAGGTAGAAGGGACTAAGCACTTGATAATAATGGCCGACCACTTTAGCACGGCCGGTCAGATATCATCAGATCGGCAAACAGCTTCTCTCGTATCAAGGATCGTAGGGACCGACCTCGTGAAGACCGAACATGAGGTATCAGTATCTTCCACCGCCTTATCCTTATAGGATAAAGTGATGGGACACTGTCCTTATGAGGTAAGATGATGAGACGTAGTAATGATGAAAAACAAGATATTTTTTGACCAATTGGCCTTGGGAGGAGAAATTTATTAATACATTCACATGAGAGGTATCCACTAGAAGGGGCATGTAACCGCCTCTTTTTAGTATAAATAGAAGGTGGTTTTTTCTGGATTGATGGGCAAGAAAATTGCTAAAATAGCTAGAGAAAAAATATCTTGTAAACACAAACTGCTCGGTTAATACCCAAAACAGGTCGGCCGAGCCCATTGCAGTAATAAAACACCATCCGTTTTATGCCCGTGGACGTAGGTTGGATCCACTCCACCGAACCACGTTAACTCTCTGTATCAATCTGAGTGTTTTACCTCTGTCTGCCAAAGTTTGCTTTTGGTTGTCCTCATAATCAAACAAATTCACTGCTGAAGGAAGGTTGAATCCTGGAAACAATACATTTCCGTTGTTGTCCCTAAGACGAAAACCATTTGTGTTGGCGGCTCTGCAAATTCTAACGTAAGTCATTTTCTAGCGTTTTACATACATACAGTAATTATTTTGTTTGAATCATCATTGATGCTTTCTATTTACTGGTAAAGTTGATGTTAATGGCTTCGTGTAAAATCTACATTTTGTTTGGAAACGTCGGAAAAACCCCGGCTGCCCCAGTCTCTTGCAATGAAGTCTATATCATTTGCCACCAAGCCACACCCCTTAAGGGCGTGTAAAATCTAAATGTTAGGGCTTTTCTCATGATTTCGATACATGTGTTGCCTCAGTTATGTTATTACAGGTTTTTGTTAAATTTTTACATATTCAAAGACGTGGTGTTGTCAATTGACTTGTTGCTCATTAACAGGGTGCTGCTGTTGAATCAATTACAATGGCATCAACGACAGTGCCTGAGACTTCTATGGCTGCCGGTCATCCATCCTTTTGTACTAAGGTATCTTCAATTTCTACCATAAATGAAAATAAGGGAGTTAATACTACCAGGTCTCATGAGGTTCATGGAAAATCTAGTACAGATGGGACATCTTCAGCCTCTGGGAAAACTGGAAGTCTATCACTAGATGGGATTTCATCAGGACCCTGAATTTGCTCCTCTTATAAAATTATTTCCTGGACAGAAGCCAGTAGATGTTGCTGTGCCTCAGAAGCCCACTAAGGCTCCTGTTCTTCGTGTGGATGCACTTGGTAGGGAAATAGATGAGCTTGGAAATGTAGTGAACGTGACTAAACCAAGCAACCTAAGTACTCTGAAGGTTTTTTTATCTGACCCGTGAAAACAGTTTTCTAACTTTTCTTGTAGTCTCTGTATTTTTTGTGGTTTAATCTATTTAGTGCTTTTAAACTGATCCTTCAAATTTTCCAGGTCAACATCAACAAGCAGAAAAAAGACGCATTCCAGATTCTTAAACCTGAGCTGTAAGCTTTTGAGACCCAAACGGATGACTTTCCAGTTTGTAGAGGAAGGCAAATGGTCAAAGGAGGCTGAGATACTTAAAGTCAAGGTACTTTTTGCTGCACCTTTGCCCTCATTAGATCGCTTATTTATTTCATACATACTTACCACTGTTAATCACAGAGTCAATTTGGAGAAGCAGGAGCTAAAGAGCGACAGGCGCAGCAAGCACAATTGGCAAAAGCTAAAGGAGGTGCTGATATAAATCCAAATTTGATAGAGGTAGCAGAAAGGGCTATTACCAAGGAAAAACCTAAGGACCCAATTCCTGAAATAGAGTGGTGGTAAGTTGAAATGCTATTATTTTTGGTACAACATGTTGAATGATTTATTCAATGAGCACTATTCTTTGATATAATATACTTGGTATAATCCAAGGGATGGATTGAACAATATGATTCCTTGTTGTCTCCAACCAAGGTCAAGAGGTTCAAAAACCCCCTTAGAACCACCTATTTTGGATGGTTTGAAGTGCAGGTTTCCTGTTTTTTTTTTTTTTTTTTGGAAACGATGGAACCTCGCCACCAAAACACCCATTCTGGGCCGCGGCGCAGGTAAAACCACCGGCTGTCCCAGACTCTTACAAGAAGTGCACCTCCTGGATTAGAACTCAGAACCTCAAGGTGAGATCCTGGACCCTACACCACCAAGCCACACCCTTGGGGACTCAGGTTTCATGATTACTACATATTATATGAATCAGCTATAATCAGTATCGTTCTCAGCTTTTTTAACAAAATGCACAGACCAAGGAATTCTGGGATTTTTTTTTTTTTTTTAATATTTGGTTTGGAGAGATATTGACTTACAAATCAAGGTTGTAGTTCTAATGAAACAGAAGGAAAACTTGTCCTCGTTAAAGCCCATCTATGTTTAATATTATGAGTTAACATGTGAAGCATAACTGGAGATGCATTGATTTTGTTATTTTGTATCGTTGTTTGTGCTATATATCCTTTCTTCTTTTCCTGCTCCAAAATTTTGTATTACGTTTGTGAAATGCCATCTTAAAAGTCTGATTATGAATGTTTTACTGAATTTCAGGGATGTGACTCTTTTGCTTATCGATTCTTATGCTGACATATCTGATGGTGTTACAATTGACGATAAACTGAAGATGGAAAAGATCACTATCTATGTTGAACGTCCCCGTCCTATTTGTTATAGAAACAATCAACGAATATAATAATTTTATTTAAACAGAAACTTGAAAACGTAATACAAATCAAAACCAACAGAAACTTACAGAATCAACAACAAAATTTATAAACTCACAGACTTGAGATTGAGGCTAGCGTAACGCTATGTCCTATAGCAGAATTTCGTCCCTACTCTTGTGCTTGTAGTTCTACGGACGTCTGCCACCAGGATTCAACAATCTGAAGTCGAAATTATGCACCGAAATCGACCCCCTGGCGAATCTACTTGATATCTTTTTTAATTCGTTTCCCAAAGACCAGATTTGATAATCAATGTTTTTCACAAAGTTAATCCCTCTGCAGAATATACTGTTCTATATATATAGTGACAGTTGGATCGGTTAATGATGAAATGGTGTGACTCTTTCTTTAATTGATTGAAGGATTGCATCCTTCTGATTTGAACTGCAAATCAAATCCAAGAAATCAAAAAAAGAAAAAACGTTTTCAAAGAGGCCAATTAATCACAAGAGCCCAAGAGCCCCAAGGCCCAAGGCCCATCTTTTGACCAATTAATATATATTAAATATATATTAATTATCATGCCAACCATACATCCAAACCATACACCCAAGCCCAAGCCCAAGCCCAAGCCTTATCATCCAATTTAATATAAGTGTGCAAAGTCCACTTATAAACTTTTCATATTCCCTTTACATTTCCTATGTGGGATTCATATTACTATTTAATATACAAACTCTTACAATACCCCACATTTTTATAGTAAATAGTGGCGATACTGTACATAACATGATCTGGAGAAACCTTAAAATTGATATGCATCAGGAGAGGTGTCTTTTGGACTTGAACCTTCCTTAGTAAATACTTATTGGATTTACCGATGAGTCAGTGTGTATAGGAGACATTGAACTGTTCATCATATTTTGTAAATCAAGGCAATAAGTATCACACATATTCAATTTCGACATCTTTCGATTCATACGGTTGTGTTCATTTTGGTCCTGAACAATCCTGGATTCATAGGAGCTTTAGAGAATTTAGCCATTTAATTCTCATAAATGCGACCCCACATTACTCCTATATAGGTGACACAAAATTTTATAAGTATCGTATAATACTAATTTGTCATTAAGAATGATCAGTCATTCATCCTTATCGTCATAAACAGCATAACTTCTCTTATCATAGGAATGAGCAGCTCGTTATGCTATATTACTTGAGTTTCACCCAACTAGTTTTCCACATTGAACCTAGACTTTGAATTACCAAATTGCTAGGTTGGGTTTCCGCTAAGTTACTTCTCATTATACTGGCTTTAAGCCCATTCCCCTCGATAAATATAACACTTGCTCCTTTGGTATACCCTTTGTTAATTGATCTGCAATATTCTCCTTTGATTTTACAAAATCAATGGAAATAATGCCAGTCGAGAGCATATGTTTTATAGTGTTATGTCTTCGTCTTATGTGCCTTGACTTCCCATTATACATATGGCTCTTTGCTCTCCCAATAGCAGCCATGCAGTCACAGTGCACACATATGGCCGTCACAGGTTGAGGCCACATTGGAATATCTTCCAAGAAATTCTTTAGCCATTCCGCTTCTTCAGCAGCTTTATCCAAGGCTATGAATTCTGATTCCATTGTTGAACGTGCTATACACGTTTGTTTTTGTGATTTCCATGATACTGCAGCTCCACCAAGTGTAAACACATATCCACTTGTTGCTTTTTCTGTATCATTCGAAATCCAATTGGCATCACTATATCCTTCCAAAACTGGTGGATATTTTGTATAGTGTAAACCATACTTCATTGAGTATTTAAGATATCTTAATACTCTAACTAAAGCATCCCAATGATCATGTGAAGGATTACTCGTATATCTTGCCAATCTATTCACAGAGTAGGCAATGTCTGGTCTAGTACAATTCGTGATGTATTGTAACGTCCCAATTATACGAGAATATTCTAGTTGTGACACACTGTCCCCAATATTTTTCTTTAATGTACTCTTAGGATCAAAAGGAGTTTTAGATGGACTACTATCAATATGTCCAAATTTTCGAAGAATCGCTTCCACGTAGTGTGATTGGCTTAGAATATAACCATCACTACTTCTTTGAATTCGAATTCCTAAGATAACATCAGCTTTTCCCATGTCTTTCATATCAAAGGTCGAATTCAATATTTTCTTCGTGGAGTTTATGACACTTAAATTTGGTCCCATGATGAGCATATCATCAACATATAAGCATACAATGACATATGAACCATTATTCATTTTCTTGATATAAACACATTTATCACATTCATTGATCCGAAATCCATGTGATAACATTGTATGATCAAATTTCTCATGCCATTGTTTTGGTGCTTGTTTAAGTCCATAAAGTGACTTCACAAGCTTACATACTTTATTATCTTGTCCTTTTGCTACAAACCCTTCAGGTTGTTCCATATAAATTTCTTCATCCAACTCACCATTTAAGAATGCAGTTTTTACATCCATTTGATGTATTTCCAAATTATAAATTGCTGCAATCGCTATTAACATCCTTATAGATGTTATTCTGGTTACTGGTGAGTATGTGTCAAAGAAATCAAGTCCTTGTTTTTGACGGTATCCTTTAGCTACCAAACGAGCTTTGTATTTATCAATTGTACCATCAGGCTTCAATTTCTTTTTGAAAATCCATTTGTAACCAATCGGTTTGCAACCGGATGGTAAGTCTACTAACTCCCACGTATGGTTTTGTAGAATGGATTCTACTTCGCTATTTATTGCTTCCTGCCAATAAACAGACTCAGACGAAGTTATGGCCTCTTGATATGTTTGAGGTTCAGCTTCAGTGAGAAAGGTTAAAAAATCAGGTCCATAATCTTTTGCAACCTTGATTCTTTTTCCTCTTCTAGGTTCTAAATCTTTCTCTTGGAGAGTTGATTTATTTGGTTCCAAATCCTTGGTTTGAACACCAGACGAAGAGGCAATATCATTCTCATTCTCTTGATTAAATTCAGGCATTTTCCGTTTATTTTTATCAAGTCTATCCTTATAAGGAAATATATGCTCAAACCATTCAGCATTATTAGACTCAATAATTGTATTTACTTGGATATCCGAAATTCCAGATTTAATTACTAGAAAACGGTATGCTGCACTATTATTGGCATATCCAATAAACACACAATCAATGGTTTTAGGTCCAAGTTTAACTCTTTTAGGCAAGGGAACTTGAACCTTTGCTAGGCAACCCCACACTTTCAGGATTTTGTATGTCGGTAGCCTTTTCTTCCATTTTTCATATGGAGATTGATCACTATTCTTTGGTGGAATTCTGTTTAAGATGGTGTTAGCTGTAAGTAATGCTTCACCCCACATATTATGTGGTAAACCAGAACTGTTAAGCATGGAATTCATCATATTCTTTAGAGTTCTATTTTTCCGTTCAGCTACCCCATTCTGTTGTGGAGTGTAGGGTGCTGTTGTTTGATGAATTATTCCATTAGAAGCACAAAATTATGTGAAGGCATTAGATTCATATTCTCCGCCTCTATCAGATCTCAGTATTTTGATCTTCTTGTCTAACTGATTTTCCACATGAGCTTTATACGTCTTAAACATATTCAAAGACTCATCTTTGCTATGTATCAAATATACATAACAGTATCTACTACTATCATCTATAAAGGTGATATAGTAATTCTTTCCACCACGACTTGGTATGGATTTAAAATCACCCAAATCTGTATGAATTAATTCTAACAAATCATTTGATCTCTTAATCACAGATTTATATGACTCGCTAGCAAACTTTGATTCAACACATATTTCACATTTATGCATATTATCTTTTGTACAATTAGGCAATAAACCAAGGTTGACCATTCTATGCATACATTTAAAGTTAATGTGACCAAGTCTAGCATGCCATAATGTAGAAGATTCAAGCAAGTAAACAGAAGCCTTATTTATTTTATTATTAATAGCATCATCAGCAATTACATTGAGTTTAAAGAGCCCTTCAGAGAGGTAGCCATTTCCTACAAATGTTCCCCCCTTAGTGAGGACAAATTTGTCAGATTCAAATACAAGTTTAAAACCCTTCTTGCTTAAAACAGGACCAGAAACAAGATTCTTGGTAATTTCAGGGACATGGAGTACATCCATAAGGGCAAGTTCTTTTCCGGAAGTGAATTTCAGAATCACTTTCCCTTTTCCAGCAACAGTTGCAGCAGTTGCATTGCCCATATATAACTTTTCATCACCATTGTTAGGAGTGTAGGTAACAAACATATTTTTGTTTCCACAAATATGTCTTGTTGCTCCAGTATCCACCCACCAATCCTTACTGTCAGTCAGTAAATTCACTTCAGAAACAACAATTCCAACAAATTCTTCCTCAACAATATTTGCCTGTTTGTTGCTGTTCTTATCATTTGGACCCGGATTTCCTTTCTTGTGGCGACAGTCTAGTGCTCGGTGTCCAATTTTCCCACACACCCAACAAGCACCTTTAATTCCCTTTAAATTCTTCCCTTTTGCAGCAAAAACTTTCTGGTTTTTATCTTTCCCTTTATTGTTCCATTTATTCTTCTGGTTTTGAGGCTTAGGCTTCGACACCCCTCCACTCTCAATGACATTTGTCTTGGCTTCAAATTCTGGGACATTCAGCCCTTCACTCTTGCGGTGATCTTCTTGCACCCTCAGTTTGAGAACCAAATCCTCCATTGACATATCAGGCTAGCGTAACGCTATGTCCTATAGCAGAATTTCGTCCCTACTCTTGTGCTTGTAGTTCTACGGACGTCTGCCACCAGGATTCAACAATCTGAAGTCGAAATTATGCACCGAAATCGACCCCCTGGCGAATCTACTTGATATCTTTTTTAATTCGTTTCCCAAAGACCAGATTTGATAATCAATGTTTTTCACAAAGTTAATCCCTCTGCAGAATATACTGTTCTATATATATAGTGACAGTTGGATCGGTTAATGATGAAATGGTGTGACTCTTTCTTTAATTGATTGAAGGATTGCATCCTTCTGATTTGAACTGCAAATCAAATCCAAGAAATCAAAAAAGAAAAAAACGTTTTCAAAGAGGCCAATTAATCACAAGAGCCCAAGAGCCCCAAGGCCCAAGGCCCATCTTTTGACCAATTAATATATATTAAATATATATTAATTATCATGCCAACCATACATCCAAACCATACACCCAAGCCCAAGCCCAAGCCCAAGCCTTATCATCCAATTTAATATAAGTGTGCAAAGTCCACTTATAAACTTTTCATATTCCCTTTACATTTCCTATGTGGGATTCATATTACTATTTAATATACAAACTCTTACAATACCCCACATTTTTATAGTAAATAGTGGCGATACTGTACATAACATGATCTGGAGAAACCTTAAAATTGATATGCATCAGGAGAGGTGTCTTTTGGACTTGAACCTTCCTTAGTAAATACTTATTGGATTTACCGATGAGTCAGTGTGTATAGGAGACATTGAACTGTTCATCATATCTTGTAAATCAAGGCAATAAGTATCACACATATTCAATTTCGACATCTTTCGATTCATACGGTTGTGTTCATTTTGGTCCTGAACAATCCTGGATTCATAGGAGCTTTAGAGAATTTAGCCATTTAATTCTCATAAATGCGACCCCACATTACTCCTATATAGGTGACACAAAATTTTATAAGTATCGTATAATACTAATTTGTCATTAAGAATGATCAGTCATTCATCCTTATCGTCATAAACAGCATAACTTCTCTTATCATAGGAATGAGCAGCTCGTTATGCTATATTACTTGAGTTTCACCCAACTAGTTTTCCACATTGAACCTAGACTTTGAATTACCAAATTGCTAGGTTGGGTTTCCGCTAAGTTACTTCTCATTATACTGGCTTTAAGCCCATTCCCCTCGATAAATATAACACTTGCTCCTTTGGTATACCCTTTGTTAATTGATCTGCAATATTCTCCTTTGATTTTACAAAATCAATGGAAATAATGCCAGTCGAGAGCATATGTTTTATAGTGTTATGTCTTCGTCTTATGTGCCTTGACTTCCCATTATACATATGGCTCTTTGCTCTCCCAATAGCAGCCATGCAGTCACAGTGCACACATATGGCCGTCACAGGTTGAGGCCACATTGGAATATCTTCCAAGAAATTCTTTAGCCATTCCGCTTCTTCAGCAGCTTTATCCAAGGCTATGAATTCTGATTCCATTGTTGAACGTGCTATACACGTTTGTTTTTGTGATTTCCATGATACTGCAGCTCCACCAAGTGTAAACACATATCCACTTGTTGCTTTTTCTGTATCATTCGAAATCCAATTGGCATCACTATATCCTTCCAAAACTGGTGGATATTTTGTATAGTGTAAACCATACTTCATTGAGTATTTAAGATATCTTAATACTCTAACTAAAGCATCCCAATGATCATGTGAAGGATTACTCGTATATCTTGCCAATCTATTCACAGAGTAGGCAATGTCTGGTCTAGTACAATTCGTGATGTATTGTAACGTCCCAATTATACGAGAATATTCTAGTTGTGACACACTGTCCCCAACATTTTTCTTTAATGTACTCTTAGGATCAAAAGGAGTTTTAAATGGACTACTATCAATATGTCCAAATTTTCGAAGAATCGCTTCCACGTAGTGTGATTGGCTTAGAATATAACCATCACTACTTCTTTGAATTCGAATTCCTAAGATAACATCAGCTTTTCCCATGTCTTTCATATCAAAGGTCGAATTCAATATTTTCTTCGTGGAGTTTATGACACTTAAATTTGGTCCCATGATGAGCATATCATCAACATATAAGTGTGCAAAGTCCCAAGGCCCATCTTTTGACCAATTAATATATATTAAATATATATTAATTATCATGCCAACCATACATCCAAACCATACACCCAAGCCCAAGCCCAAGCCCAAGCCTTATCATCCAATTTAATATAAGTGTGCAAAGTCCACTACTTATAAACTTTTCATATTCCCTTTACATTTCCTATGTGGGATTCATATTACTATTTAATATACAAACTCTTACACTACTGAGCCTCCTGCTGAGCCAGCTCCTCCGCCACCTCAACCACTGAAGCTAACCAAGAAGGAGCAGAAGAAACTCCGTACTCAGAGACGTCTGGCCAGGGAAAAAGACAGACAGGAGATGATAAGACAAGGCCTGATTGAGCCCCCTAAACCGAAAGTGAAAATGAGCAATTTGATGAAGGTCCTTGGGTCTGAAGCAACCCAAGATCCTACCAGACTAGAAAAAGAAATTCGTAGTTCTGCTGCTGAGCGTGAACAAGCTCACTCCTGCAGAGCGCCGAGAGAAGAAAGAAAGAAAGTTATTTGATGAACCTAATACAGTGGAGACAATTGTTTCAGTTTACAAGATCAATGACCTTTCCCACCCGAAGACCCGCTTTAAAGTGGATGTCAATGCCCATGAAAACCGTTTAACTGGATGTGCTATGATATGTGAGGGAATTAATGTTGTGGTTGTTGAAGGTGGAAGCAAATCCATAAAGAGATATGGGAAGCTTATGCTTAGGCCCATAGACTGGGCTAAAGCTGTAAAAGAAGAAGATGAAGAAGAAGACGAGACTACTGATAAACCTGTCAACAAGTCCATGCTAGTTTTTTGTGCATGACTGAAGCTGCTGCCAAGAAGGTTTTCGCTGATGGTGGTGTTGCATGTTACTGGGATCTCGCTGTCAACTTCGATGATCAAATTTAAAGAGATGCTGCATCTTAGAACGTGCTTCATGGTCATCCGGTAATTATTTTTTTTCATTTCCCCCATAAAATGTAGTAGATTTAGTATTTCAACCCTAAACACACATGCAAGTGCTGATC
>SKCR01049040.1:0-40140 GCA_019454045.1 Zanthoxylum bungeanum
CAATCTTATACACTTAAATCATACTTATCTTATCGTCTCATATGTATACAACTACATGAACATAAAATTATACATATACATATTCATTCAAATATACAAATACATATCATTACAGGTTCATTCACTGACATACATCCATACATACACATAGACATTAAGCTCATCACATATCTCACTTCATATCATATCAATAACAAAATCCGTACCTGTAGTGGTCGATTAACTATTCATAACCCTGAACTCCATTATCAAAACCTTCTCCTACTATTCTCATTTTATCCTAAACACTTCCAATCATTTATATATATATATATTAAACATGAATCAACATTCAAGTACTCATCGCATTGGTTACTTATCTGGCTTCGCGAGCACTCGAGGTCCTAGTCACATCAATATTTCGAGGCCGTATACGGAATCCAAACTATCCCACGAACGTGGTGAAATCAACGAAATTCCGATCAGAGTTACTGTTAATCGTGGGTCATTATTCATCTTAATCTTCTTCTCTCGATTCGTGTGAAACCAAGCATCGTTCCGCAAAACCGACACCGCAGTCTTGTAGTACTCTCTAAGAGCTTTGATTTGGCGGGTGGCTCGGGCCGTGAAATAAAACGATGGGCCGGGATCGAGAAACCCATAGGCGCACGTTTCCTTATCTTTATCGTCATTTTCCGGTAACCTGGGGGTTGCCGCCGACCACCACAAGGTGGAGGGGTGGTCGGGGCACCCCCCTGGCCAGTCTCGTCGGCCGACAATGGCCGGTAGGCAGCCGGTGCGATTGGTAGTGGCTAGGGGCGAATTTGGGGGGTGGGGGTCGACTGGAGAGAGATGAGAGCTTATGTCATTTGTGTAATAAGCACTAACTATGGGTATTTATATAAAATTTATGAAATTTTTGTTCAGGCCCCACGAAATTGCAAACAGGTCCCTGCCATGGATCTTTGTAGAAATTTTACATTTTTGAAGCCCTTCTATGCAAATTTCGAAAAGTATTCAACACGAAAATTGTTCGTCTTGGAAAAATGAGTCTGATGGTTCAAAAATTAGCTCAATCGGAGTTTATTTGCTATCTTTATAGCCGAGATAAGATACTTTTACACGTATAATGATAAAATCAGAAATCACATAACCGGTTCTCGAAGTCACGCGTCCAACGCGATGAGTCTTCACAAGATCTATTTTTAACACATAAACTCTAATTTTCGATTACCATTCTATTACAAATCCTTAACTTTAATTCAAAAATCTTCTTGTACTGTTTCGAAAAACTCGGGATATTACAGTTTTAATCTTTATTTTTTTTTTTAAGTTGGGATGTTAATCTTCAAAGTAAACGTTCAAAACGTTTACAAAAATAAAAAATAAAAAAATTAAAGAACACATTATAAAAATTAAAAAAACAGTTTCATAATTTTGAATTAAAACATTTTGCAACAGTATTAATTTCTTTTTTAAATATAAAAAATAAAGAAATATTTTTTTTTCTAAAAAGATATATATATATATATATATATATATATATATATATATATATATATTTATATATATATATACCGCACCCGAATCGACCGACTGCGACGCATGCGTGTGGTGAACCACCATTAGCCTATCTCTTCACCCTTCCACAAAAGTGGGTAACCCTTGCAGTCTAAACTCAATTCACTACACAATAGCTTATAAACAATAAAATTGGTGTAGTAATTTCCCAATATAGGAGGAGGTTTCAAAGTAAGTTTGCAACAACTCTTTAAATTCAAAACTTGTAATTTCTCAATTAAAATTCATATTTACAATAATCCCTCACTTGAATTTTAATAAAACATTTCATCAAGCAATATAACATAAGGTCGTGCATAAACAAAGGTGTCTATCGACTTAAACTTTTACATAATGCTGACTATTCCGATTATACTAGAGTAACACAAACCTTTCAGGGTGAAGTCAAAAAGCCCGAGCATTACGGTCGTGCTCGTATATCCCAGTATAGTGAATGCTCTAGAAACCTTTGCCCAAAATTTCATAAGAAACAACCTCACTTCTACATTCATATAGGTGTGTATCACAAGTACTCCGGTAACTAGGTACTCCACTCAATATAGAGTATAGAACACATTAAGAGTTAAGTATAACTCATCCTTACATCACTTCAGGATATCAAGCTCTCAGAATGGAACTCACAAATAAAATAATAGCATGATTCATCATCACTTCATGACTTGTTATTACCCGTTGAACCTATTTCTTGGGATCTCCAGTCTATTAGGTTGGGTTACCATCATCAATGACTATCTAATGACAATAGTCTCATTCTTTTCTAGGTCTTGAATACATTCTCTCTTGCTAGTCCTTTAATCAAAAGATCATCTAAATTATCATCAGTTCGTACATGATCCATTCTTACAGCTTCATAATAGAGGTATTCTCTAATTTTACCATGTATCTAGATTCTCTTACTGTTATAAAAATAGTTCTGAATATTTGCAATAGTCACGGTGCTATCACAACGGATCAAGACAACTGGTATCGATTTCTCCCATAAAGGGGTATCTAATAGCAAACTTCATAATCAAGTTGCTTCTTCACTAGTTGATGTTAGTGCTATCATCTCAGACTCCAGGAAATATTTTCGCTGGTAGTATTGGAATCGGAAAACCGTCGATAATGTAATTTTAGGTTCATGGTCCTTTTCAAGTACCTTATGACCCTCTCAATAGCAAATCAATGCTCATACCAGGTCTACAAGTAAATCTACATAGTAATCCTACTACATATACAGTGTCATGTCTAGTGTAATCATAAACATAATGTCAGTTACTACTGTTGTTCGCATACTCATATTTTCTAACGTTGTCACCAATATTCTTGAACAATTTTACACTAGAGTTATAAGGAGTACATGTAAATTTATTGTTTGATTCCTTTTTTTCTGACCTAGTAATTTAATTCCGAGAATTACAATAGTTTCTTCTAAGTTTTTTTATGACAAATTTATAAGACAACATCAACTTGAACAGAATTAACAACATGTATATGGAAAAAACAAACATATCAATATACAAATATTTCTTATGTTGTTTTCAAACTGTACTTATCAATTTCATTCACTTTAAAACTATGAGTAAAATATTAGAGGTAGAACCCCCACTATTTTCAATTTATCATTGGAGGTCAAGCCCCCACTATTTCTTAATATCAAAGAAAGTTTTTCTTCATACAAATATTATTCTCACATAAATAATAAAATCTATATTTTTACCTATAACGTCACACCGAAAGTTCTAGGTTCTCAACCCTTCCATATTTCATAAAATAAAATTTAAATTTAAATTCCACATTACTACTTCCAACAGTTATAGTAGTGTGAGGAATCACCCATCAATATTTTCTTATTTACAGTTTCTACATACAACTCGAACAAAGTATAATCTGTAACATCCCCGATTCGGGAGATGTTATCGGTAGAGGATAGACCGTACTAACCCCATAAGCCTCTGACTTTCTAACCATGAACATATACTAATATTCTTTCTTTATTTAAATATCTTAAGTATGGGACCGTAGCCTAAGTTTAAGAACATAACATATAAACTCAACGTCAATGACTGTACTCAATAACACACTTTTATAATGACTACCTCAAAATCAAAGAATAAAACAAAACTTTTACTTGACTCTGACTGAACTCTCACTCTTCCTGACTTGAACTGATGGACTCCAAACCCTAGTGACTACATCAGTATCCATCCTCCCGAGCTCGACCTCCGAGAATACCTACGAAACAAGTAAACTGAGAGTGTGGGTTAGATCATTGTACGATCTAAGTGAGTGGACGAAAACTGGAATACTGATATAAAAATATTTGTTTTTTTAAAACCAAAGTTCCAGAAATAACTTGATATAAAAACTCTTTCTCTGAAAACTTTATCTGGAATTTCTTTTATAAGGCTTATTATTCTGAAATCCGCTTTTTGAAAATCTGGTTCTTTTAAACTTGTAATCTGAAAGATCTATTCTGAAAACTATTTCTAAAATATATGTTTTCTGAAAATTGTTTCTAAAATCCGATCTCTGAAAACTAATTTGTTTCTAAAAAACTTGATGTATGGGGGCGTTACGTATCGCCGTCCCCCATACACCTAACTAGAGCCAGAAGTGCAAAACCATGACTTTGGGGCGTTACGTATCGCCGTCCCCCAAAGCATGCCACTACTATCTCTGAAACTAGTGATCTTGGTGTTAGGGCTGGTGCTCGAAGTGCCAATCCGGATCATATTTATGTTCGATTCATAAATACTAGCAATTATATTTTCCATAATATTACTAATTTTAATGGTAGCACCATTGTCTTTTATATACTTATTCGATCTAATTGCTATTAGATATCTGATTACGATTAGATCGAAACTGAATCTGGTTCAGTGATACGTGTATATTAGACAAAGACCCTAGGATTTATAGTATAGTGCGCAGTTACAACGCAGATTGTAATTGACATTGGGAAGCACATTATTAGTTGTATATCCTTAAATAAAGTTCCTGGTCAAGATTTGCTAACACGGGTCGGTTAGTAAAATCCGCTGAGACCAGTACTTGTCGTATATCGTGACTTGGTCTGATGGTTTATCCCAGTGAACCATGAGTCTCGGGAGACTCGTATAGACATGTAGGTGTTTATTTGATAAGACACTGAACGACTCACTGAAGGTTTCCTAATATATGGTACACCAACATCAATATGAACCTTCTCGAGTTGAGCGAGCATAGTGGTCCTTCGATTTGAGATACCACTGTGGATATATGAGCTATCCTCCACACTTTGATGGCAGTCACGTCAATGATCTAGTCATGATCAGACCTCTGCCTGTTCGTTGGGTGTGGACTGATGCTCATGATATCTTGTGCGTATCAAGAAAGGATCAGTCAGTCATGTGTAAAGGGCATAAGCATCCAGCACATGTTTACGATCTAGTAAATCCATGGCCGTGGTATAACATCAAAAATCAGTTTCGAGTGTTATTTCGTGATCGTAAATTGAGAGTCGATTGTATTATACCAAACAGATTTGACGTTCTGATCTATATCCCAGGTATAATACGGATGGCCTATGACGAATGAATTATACGTATGCAATGACCTCGGCTTGCATAGTTTAGCGAGATCATATGTGGTCGTCATAATCCATGAGTGGGTGGATTATGGACACGAAATTGGATTTCATGACGGATAGACCCAAACTTAGAGAGTCCCACAATATGAAGTGTACTCGTTGAGCACTTGGACAACTCGATATGAATAATATGGATTATTCATAATTCTTCGTCGAATTAAATGAGTTAATCCGGATCGTTTAATTGGTTAAACAATACCACACGCTATTAGGGGATTTTGTCCGCTAATAATTATTGTGTATTTGTATTTGATACATAATACGATTAGATACACATTAATTATTCATCAAATGAGATTTTGACACATGCCATAAATATATGTATTTGTTATTTAATGTAAATAAAAATACATATATGTGTGTAAATTAATTGTTTAATTATTTATAGTTAAATAATTAAAAATTTTAATCTTTATCCATTTATTATTATTTGAATAATACATGATGAGATTTAATTGGACAACTTGGCATGACTTTTATTAGACTTTTATTTGTCCAATTTTGAATTGTTAAAAATAAAGTGTAATTGTGTTTTTTATTTGATAAAATTAAATGACAATTTTGCCCCTCTAGTGTGCCATTTTCGTCCATACATAAAGGAGAGAGAGAAAAATTTTGTTTTGATCATCTTCATCTTCTCTCAACTGCCGAGAGCTTAAAAAAATGGTTTTCAAAATAGTTTCAAGTAAGGGTGGCAGTTTAACCTGCGGCCCGGCCGGCGGGCTTTGGCCCGGCCCGAGGTGGAAAAAGCCAGGGCCGGGCCAAAATTAAAAAAAAAACATAAATATATATATATATATATATATTTAATATGTTTGTATCATTTTTAACATTTAAATTGTTAATTTATCAATGAAACTTGTGATTTATTTATAAATTTTCTTTGTATATAGTGTAATATATTTTATATTTATATATTTTTAATTTTTAATTTTTTTTTTAATAATCGGGCCCAAAAAAAAGCCAGGGCCCATTGCCACCCTTAGTTTCAAGAAACCAAGGAGAAATGAAAGGAAATTCAAGAAAAAGGGTTTAGGAAATTTGAGATTATGAGGTAATCCTTAATCTCTAAACTTGGAAATTTGTTTCTTTTTTTTTTCTTGACGCATGTGTGAAGTAGATTTAGAGCTAATTAGTGTAATTTTATTCCAAATTGTTCAAACTGTTGTTGGACATCAAAGTTTCTATTCTAGAGTGATATAACCACTCTTGTAATACCTAGAATTATTTTTGGGTGCGTCATGTGTGGTGGCTTTGATTTGGTGTTAAGATTAATTGATTTAGTCTTGAAAAATTGGATTTAAAGCATGATTTTTGGCAATTTCGTTTACTGTTTGAGACCTGGAATATCTGGAAATTTTGTGATAAAATTGTTATCTTATGAATGTTTTGGATGTAATTTGGGTGTTGACACAATTGCTGGAAAGTGTTTCCGACTTGAAAAAATGTAAAAACGGCCAAAAACGGCATTACCGGGTGGATTTTGAGCCAACCGGGTGAAGGCTGTCCAAACAGTGAGTCCGTCACTGTTCGGGCAGCCCATGAACTGCCCCGACACCATTGGAGCTGACCTGGGCAGTTTCCATAAGTGTCGGGTAGTCGGTTCTGTCAAAAACACGTTTTAGGCAATTTTAAGGAAAAACGGTTTTCGTAAAAGTTTAGCGAGTTTTCAACTTGTTTATGTCAATATTTGATATTGAATAAATATGTTTAGGTGAAATATGAATAAATTATTCATATTAGATATTGAATAATTTATTCGTTATTTTGAAAAAATTTTAAAATACGATTTCGCCCGGACCCGCGCTTCCCATGCTCCCAATGCCCAAAACCCCAACAAAAATGGTATCAGAGCGGGTCTGGTGCTTCATCCATTACATTACTCATGCTTGATATTTGATATATAATCCATTTGAATTTTCGCACATGCTAGGAATCTAGATATGTTTCTTTACTTTTCAGTTCTATGTTAACGTAAAATATAACAGAAATTTAATTGTTAAATTGAGTTATGTATTCTATGGTATATTGAAATGTTTAGAAAATGATTTAGATTAGAAATCTGTATTGGATGTAGAGTATAGCTTCCGTAGGAAAATCCCCGCTTTTAAATATGGCTGTAAAGTAACTTTTATTGGATACATGTTTCTTGGTCCGTCCTGTCAGTACAGTTTATGGATATTTTTCTATAAGTGCATCTGAGATCATGCCAAAACTGTGAGGGTGTAGTTATAGAATCATTATCCATACCGGTTGTATATTGATACTGGACAAATTCGAGTGAAAGTGGAAATCCTGAACGTGCCAAAGCTGTCAGGACTACACCAGTAGCTTGAGTATGTCATTGATAAGTGTAGCCTTGATACGCCTCCCTATGAACGTGCCAAAGCTGTCACAGCGAGAAACGATCAGGACCAAAACCAGGAGTCACTGGTGAGTGATTGACAAAGAGTTGTCTACCTAATGAATATACGTAGGCGAGATCGTGCCAAAGAGTCGAAATATATTCATGAGATCCTACTCTCACTATGGAATTGGATTTAACTATTGAATTCCCGTTGTCCGTTGGGGATTACGATATTGCGTAAAGTAGTGGGAGACACTGCTGGGTTTAAAATCCATAACTTAAGCAGTGTGTAATTTTATGGAATTTACTGCTTCGTTTTCCTTCATTCTATATTGTTTATAGATTTATACTTCTAATCCACTGCATAGTATATTACTTGAATATATAGGTTTTCTGAATTTACTTATGGTTGCGTAGTTCTAGAATAGATTCTAGAATGACAGTAGATTTAGATATTGTGAGATTAGTCAAAGCCATCGGGAATTGTTGTTCCAATTTTCTTGAAAATCAAG
The DNA here is from genome assembly GCA_019454045.1 of Zanthoxylum bungeanum. Classification (NCBI taxonomy): domain Eukaryota; kingdom Viridiplantae; phylum Streptophyta; class Magnoliopsida; order Sapindales; family Rutaceae; genus Zanthoxylum; species Zanthoxylum bungeanum. The sequence continues at coordinate 8,030 of SKCR01049040.1, forward strand.
ATGGTTTGTGACTTAGTTTCTAAGCCACGATTAGGTAATCTAAATAGATATCTGGTTTAGGATATAATAGTCTAGTTAGAACTGTTTCTTATGCAGTAAAAATTGACATGAATCAGTTCATGTCTCGAGATTCTTGACTGGCATTAAGAAAACCCCTTAAGTGTTTGTTTGTCTTTTAATTACGTTTCTTAGCTTTAGTGACTTTTAGAAGTCACGTGTCTGACATAATTTCCTAATCGATTATTTGCAATTGTTGTGAATAATTGAACGCAAATTATAAAGCTAGAGAAAAGAAGATACGTACAGTTGTGTATAAAGAATATCGATTCTCACAATACGACAACTGTAGGTATTGGATACCAGATCTCCCGTCTGGTTATTTGAAATAATGTTTAATAACTATTTTGATATTTGATATCAGAACTTGTGACTATTGGATAGTTACTTGTTCAGTATAAATAGTTGTTACATATTTTAAGACGACTAGTAGTATCATTAATGAAAAGATAAACATTAAGAAAATATTCGGTAAAATAAATGACTTAGAATTGTGCTTTATGAGGTTTTATCATAAAAGCATTGGATACTTGTTCCTTATGGTAAATGATGGTATGATACGAGTTCACACCACATATCCTTATCCATGTAATGAAGATTGTATTCAGGAAATGATTAAGTCTCATTTAACCAATGATCGTCATTGGACCACAGATTTATTAAACTAATACATTGGATGTATGTGGTTTAATGAATTATAATTACCTTAGATATTTTTCTATACTCTGTGACTTAGTTGATGTTTTGTCATGACTTAGTTGTGAGTTTCTAAGAGAATATATTGGACGCCTTGAATAGTTCGAGAACTTTCAATATGTTTCTGATGAAATTTGGATAGAATATTTTGAATAGTTCAAAGATATTCTATCTGTAGTGTTGAAAACTGTATCTTTAGAAATTTATTGCGAATCTTTGAATTGTTCGAAGATGTTTGATTTGATCAAACGCAAGAATTTAAGGCAATTAGTTCTAAAGTTATTTAATGAATATGATTCTTACTCAATATTAAACTTCCACGATTCCATAATGATGGAATTGCTGAGTGGGAATTATCGAATATTATATGATTTGATTCGTTGATATTGAGTGTTACCGAATTAATTTTCAATACTCTTGGGGTTATGCTCCAGGAACACTTATTCATCTCTTTAATTAAGGTTCCATTCGTTTCTACAGTTACATATATGATATGTATAGTATAAATTCGAATCTTGAAAAGTTTATGATTGAGACTTTCTTTTGTATAATTGTTATATAATTGAAAGTACTTGTGGCTCGGAGGTACGAGTGAAAGGTTTCTCATTTATTATATTTAATAGACTATTGTATTCTATTTGATAGAATATATTTTCTATGATCCCGAGTAATAAAATTATTTTATTACTTGGTGGTTGACATTAGATGTTGATGATTGTAGAAATGACTTGATTTAGTGAAGTCAAATGAGAGAGTGATAAACTGTTATGGAACTACATAATTAATAAGATGAAAAGACCTTTAGAGAACTTCTGTATAAGTCCAATAGGATGTCGGAATCATTTATAAAGTATTTGATACTCAATGATTCTGTTGTTTTCTTATTGAAGAAAATTATCCTATAACTTATAGTGGGGGCGATATTTGATATCGAATCCGAAACTTGCCATTGTTTTTCATATCTTACTACGATCAAGTTTTGAACTTGATTAGGCTTTCGTTATGAATAGTTCATAAAATGTGCATATTGTTTGCGAAGCAAAAGCAAAGTGAGCTCGATAAAGGTTTGACCTTTATAGTATGACAGTGAGTAAGTTATACTCAGTAGTCTATTGTAGATTCTGAGGAAGCTTGTCTCTTGTCACACTGATTGAACAATTAAGGATCTGTTGGTTAAAGTTGATATTAAACTATGTTTTTGGCTAAAGAATGCAAAATGGCGCTCTTGAATGGTTTCTTCGAATGAGAAATCCGTCATGATTTCTTTGTTCAAAGAGTTCATTCTAGAATGGCCCTAGAGTTTGTGTTATGCTAAGATCACAGTTTGATATATCAGCTTATGGAGCCTATTGTAGACTCAGATAAGTTTTCCGAAACTCCTTATTCTCTTATTTTGATATCAGTCAGATTTTCTGGTTTTATCGAAGTATAGAGAATATGTATCTGTCATTAGGGTCAGTGGGAGCGTACAAATTTCTTTCTAGTATTATATATCCTTAAGTCTTCATTTCTCCGTGTTTGCAGTGGGAGTAGTCTCTGTTATATTTGATATATAAAATTTTATATTAGATATAAAACTGAGAGACTTGTGAGAAACTCCCATTAGTCGCGTATTAGATATGATCTAATAAATGACACGGTAAGACTATCTGTATGACAGTTAGTGTAACTATTTGACAGTTAACGTGTGTTTTATGTATTTAGTATTCATCTTTCGTAAAGGATGATTCCTTTGTCGAAAGAGAGATTGATTAGAATGTCTAGTCAATCTTATGCATCATAGGATGACAGCGTAATGAATACTGTATTATGTGCGATTATATATATCAATTTAATCGTAATTGTTATGAGCTATTTTGATATATTGCAGACCATATGATGGTTCTAGAAACATGTTCTTTATGCTCTTTGAGATGTTAAGAACGAGTTTCCTATTCATTGAGAATTTAGTCTTCAACCATAAGGTCAGATTAGTTTTGCTCCTAATTATGACATTAGATGGTCTATGTCATATAAAGTCAGAAAAGATACAGTGGGAGTGTCACTGTTGATTCTACTCAACTAGTGGAATCTGTTGCAACTTATGAAGTATTGACTTATACAGTTGCATGGTGATCTCACAGATTAGAAGTCTTCGTATTAGTGTAGTGCTTATGGTTGTCTGCAAAGTATTTGGATTTGATTTCTAAATACATAGACAACTCAATAGCTATAACGCAATACTGATATAACGTCTGAGTTATATTGATGTGGAATTTGAATTCTACAAAATATGAATGATGCTGGTTAAGGAAAACGGTTGAGTTTTTTGGACAGACTCGATTTGTTAAAGCAGGCTTACTTGTTGGTGCCTACCTCTTGTGTTCTGGTGAGCTCTTGAGGGCCATGTGTATGCGATACACATTAAGATGTGTATATGATACCATGGATTGGCACTAGAGCAAGTGGGAAAAATTGTTAGGGTTGGTGCTCAGAGTGTCAATCCGGATAATATTTATGTCTGATTCATAAATACGAGAAATTGTATTTTCCATAATATTACTAATTTTAGTGGTAGCACCCTTGACTTTTATACACTTATGTCAGTCTCCAAGACATGCCACAAGATCACTAAGCAAGATAATAGTGTGAAAAATCAAAAATAAGTTGCGGAAGACTTACATTGATTTGGATGATTTCAAGACTTTTCTTTGATTTCCATGGAAGCTCCAAGCTTTGTTGAGTGTTTCCAATACTTGGGTGAGTTTCCCTATCATCTTATTTGACTCCAAATGTGCTAGCAAGCATGAAATTTTGAAACAAAATTTCCAAGGAAGAGGCTAGAGAATTCGGCCATGGGAGGTTGAGAGAGAGAGAATGTGTTTTTTGGTTTTCTAAAAACCATAATACAAAAGTCAAATGCATTTTGTGTATATGTTTTTACCAAAGGTAAAATGCTTTTAGCAAAAGCAAAACAAGGTTGGTCAAAAGTGAGTGGTTTTCCAAAAACCACTTGCTTTTGCCAACAACCACCATTAATATGTGGTCCCCACCTATTAAATTCAAAATTCAAGATGGCTTACTCTACACACTTCAGGCTCGGTTCCGTTTAATCCGATTAAATGTGTTTTCCGTCGCAACGTAATTAAATCCAATTTAATTAATAATGATGTCTCGCAAAATTATTACGGAAGTCGTTTATGAATTAATTCTAAATTAATTCATTCGCTCGTATTAAAGTCCAACTTTAATTTCGTATTGAAATCCAATTTCAATTAATATATCCGATATATTATTTTAGCCCAAATAAATAAATTAAATAGAAAAATCCAATTTAACTATTAAATTTATTTTACCGATTAATTCCAAATTAATCGTATTCTCTCTTCTAGTCGAATTAATCCCAGATCAATTCCTACCGCAATTAATCCCAGATTAATTCTTGCCGTAATTAATCCCAGATTAATTTATACCGTAATTAATCCCAGATTAATTTTCTCTCTCATAATTAATCCCGATTAATAGTGCTCGAGTCAAATGTCATCGGTGAATCTTTGGGAAGCGACCCAAGAGATCCATGGATATGTTGGTAGTAAATACGGTTGTCGGACTATCCGAACACGTGCGTACCTCGTACCACGTTCTTACCAATTTACAAGACATGGTTGGCTTCTAGCAAAGTACCGTGCCTACCCAATTCTCCAGAAATATTCAACGAAGAATATATAATCTATATCAAGCGTAGTATACAATGTATTGCATATTGCGATCCAGTATCGGTTGTCACATGCTAGGCCTGAGGCTGGAATTGTATATGTCCCGTACGAAGCATATATCAGATCACTAGCAACTAGTCTCTATAATCGGATAATCATGACCTAGTCATACTATCCCAATAGCTGCAGCATTTAAGAGTACTAGTTCTTTATCCCTATGTGATTATCATCTCTAAGTGACTGAAGTGATACTTCCATCTTGACATCACACCCAATACACTACGATTCTCAGTAAACCTAGAAGAGGCGTACACAGAACCTGTTAAAGCCCCGGATGACCAAAACCAAAGTGTACTGATTGTCGTAAGTATTAGTGATGCAAGTCTCAGGTTAAGACCAAATACAACTACCCTGATTCGGACTCCCATAGACACATAGTCATACTACCAATGGGATTCTGATGGGTCTATCCAGAGCGAAGCTGTTTCTGTACCATCAGTAAACAAAATCTCCTATTAAACTTGCATGAGTATCCAATACCCAAATATACGAGAACTATGCCGTTACGCTTCCATAACGTGCACAAGGGTAATAGTAGTCTTTCCGTATTATTGATGTCCAGTCTCGATAATACTACGACTAAGGATATTCAATGATTAAACCTTACTTGGATTAATAATGTCTCATATCTTATTAATCTGGTACTAATCATATGGACTTTTATCATTTATATATCCCGGTAATCTAATTATAAATGATAAAAGAGCAATTTCCTTTGTCACATAGTTAATTTGTACAACATTACCATATTCTGTACAAATAGTGATGCTATGGGTCAAAATTATCCAACAATCTCCCACTTGGCCTATAGCCAATCACTCAAGTGTCCTACACCTGAACTATGTACTGGTCACTCAAACTTCTGCTGAAAAACAGCTTTCGTCAGCGGATTTATAATGTTATCATCTGATGCGTTTTATTCGATCATCACCTGGATTGGCCTTATTGTTGGTTTCTAATGTGGTCCCAAGATCATATTTAAGCATTGAAAAGAATGAATACTCAAAGAAGGATGGCAGAATCATACTTACAATGAACAAATTTTGAGATGTGTTGAAGAAAAAATTTCCTCCCTTGTTGTTCCTTTGAAGTTTCGGCCAAGGAGGTTCTTTGAAGAAGATGAATAAGCTCCAAGCTTTGTAAGGATTCCAAGCTCTTGAGATGGTTTCCCTATCACGTTGTATTGATTCTTGAAGTGTGCTTGCAAGTGAAGAAGAAAAACAATTTTTGCTTCTTGTTCTTAAGGCTCACGGTTTTGGCCTAATTGGGATAGAGAGAGATTTCTTTGTTTTGGTATTTGTTTTCTAAAAACAATAATGAAAAATGCTTCACCAAATTTTGGTATATGCTTTCAAAAAGTCAAGCCAAATTTTGGAGCCAAAATGCATTAAAGGCTCCCAACCACCTCCATCATGAATAGTGACTAGTTGTCACTCACCAAAAAGGTGAATTGACATCCATCACTAAAGTGACATGTGATGTGACGAGTGATGTGCCTTGTGGCCGCACTTGATTCTAAATCAGAGTGGCCTCGCAAACACATCCCGAGCTCGGGTTCGTTAATTCCGAATTAACGAATTTTCCGTTGCGACGTAAATAAATCAAATTTAATTAAATAATTATGCCTAGCAAAATTACTATTCATGTCGCTCGCGAATTAATTCTAAATCAATTCGTTAGCCCGAATTAAAATCCAACTTTAATTCCGCGTCGAAATCTAATTTCGTTTAATATATCGAATATATTATTTTATCGATTAATTCCAAATTAATCGTTCTCTCTCTTCAAATAGTATTTTATCCCAGATAAAATCTCTCCGTAATTAATCCAAGATTAATTATGTTCGAATCATACGTCATCGATGAATTTTCGGGAAGCGACCCAAGAGATCCCTGGATATGTTGGCAGTAAATCTGATCGTCGGACTATCCGAACACGTACGTACCTCGTACTACATTTTTACCGATTTACGAGACATGGTTGGCTTCTAGCAAAGCACCGTGCCTACCCAATTCTCCAGAAATATTCTTAATAGAATATACGATCTTTGTCAGGCGTAGTATACGTAGTATTGCGTATAGCGATCCAGTATAGAATGTCACATGCAAGGTCTGAGGCTGTAATAGTGTCTGCCCCGTACGAAGCATATATCGGATATCAAGCAACTAGTCTCTTTAATCGGATAATCATGACCAAGTCATATTATCCCGATGGTTTCAACCAATTTAGAGTACCAGTTTTGTATCCCTACGTGATCATCATCTTCATATGACTGAAGTGATACTTCCATTTTGACATCACACCCAATACACTACGATTCTCAATAAACCCAGAAGAGGCGTACACAGAACCTATTAAAGTCCTGGACGACCAAATAGTATTTTATCCCAGATAAAATCTCTCCGTAATTAATCCAAGATTAATTATGTTCGAATCATACGTCATCGATGAATTTTCGGGAAGCGACCCAAGAGATCCCTGGATATGTTGGCAGTAAATCTGATCGTCGGACTATCCGAACACGTACGTACCTCGTACTACATTTTTACCGATTTACGAGACATGGTTGGCTTCTAGCAAAGCACCGTGCCTACCCAATTCTCCAGAAATATTCTTAATAGAATATAACGATCTTTGTCAGGCGTAGTATACGTAGTATTGCGTATAGCGATCCAGTATAGAATGTCACATGCAAGGTCTGAGGCTGTAATAGTATCTGCCCCGTACGAAGCATATATCGGATATCAAGCAACTAGTCTCTTTAATCGGATAATCATGACCAAGTCATATTATCCCGATGGTTTCAACCAATTTAGAGTACCAGTTTTGTATCCCTACGTGATCATCATCTTCATATGACTGAAGTGATACTTCCATCTTGACATCACACCCAATACACTACGATTCTCAATAAACCCAGAAGAGGCGTACACAGAACCTATTAAAGTCCTGGACGACCAAAACAAAAGCGTATTGATTGTTGCAAGTACTAGCAATGCAAATATCAGGTTAAGACCAAATACACCGACCCTGATGCGGATTCCCATAGACACATAGTCATACTACCAATGGGATTCCGCGGGGTCTATCCAGAGCGAAGCTGTTTCCATACCATCGGTAAACACAACCTCCAATCACACTTGCATAAATATCCAATACTTAAATATATGAGAACTATGACGTTACGCTTCCATAACACGCACAAGTGCAATACTAGTCTATTCCGCATTATCGATGTCCAGTCTCGATAATACTATGACTAGGGATATTTAATGATTAAACCTTTATGGATTGATACTGTCTCATATCTTATAATCCGGAACTAATCATAAGGACTTTTATCATTTATATATTCAAGTAATCAAATTACAAAATGATAAAATGCAATTTCATTGCTACATAATTAATTTGTACAAAAACCACAATGTCTTTTACAAATAGTGACGCTATGGGTCATAATTGTCTAACAATCTCCCACTTGGCCTATAGCCAGTCACTCAAGCATCTAATACATGAACTATATACATGTCGCTCAAAATTTTACTGGGGAATAGCTTTCGTCAGTGGATCTGCAATGTTGTCCTCTAATACGACCTTCTCGATCTTCACATCGCCACGATGTATGATCTCACGAATCAGATGAAAACATCGAAGAGCATGCTTGGATCGTTGATGAGACCGCGGTTCCTTAGCCAGCGCTATAGCCCCGTTATTGTCACAATATAATGGAACGGGCTCACCTGCTAACAAAACTACTCCTAATCCAATTAGGAATTTACGGATCCAAACTGCCTCTTTTGCTGCTTCAGCTGCAGCAATATACTCCGCTTCTGTTGTTGAATCGGCAACAGTCTATTGCTTGGAAGATTTCCAGCTTACTGCTCCGTTATTTAAATAAAATATGTACCCGGATTGCGACTTCCAGTCGTCTTTATCGGTTTGGAAACTTGCATCGGTAAACCCAGTTACCTCAATTTCTCAATCTCCATAGATTAAGAAAGTATCCTGAGTTCGTCTAAGATACTTAAGGATATTCTTAACGTAAAGGACAATGAATGTCAGTGCGCTCCCACTAACCTTCTTATATACACAAGGATCATCCTCGTTTTGAACAAAATCATATTCTTTTATGATCTCATCAAAACGTTGGTTCCAAGAACGCGATGCTTGCTTCAATCCATAAATGGATCGATTTAACTTACAAACCTTGTTTGCAAGTCTTGGTACGACAAAACCGTCAGGCTGTTGCATATAAACATCCTCCAAAAGGTTACCGTTAAGGAAAGCGGTTTTGACGTCCATCTGCCATATCTCGTAATCGAAATATGCAGCAATAGCAAGCATTATCCGAATGGATTTAATCATGGCAACTGGTGAAAAAGTTTCGTCATAATCGACACAATGTCGTTGACGATACACTTTTGCTACAAGCCTAGATTTGTACGTTTGTATGTTGCCATCCATGTCGGTCTTCTTCTTGAAGACCCATTTGCATCCAATAGGCTTTACGCCTTCTGGTGTGTCAAGCAGTGTCCAAACTTGGTTGGTGTACATGGAATCCATTTCAGAATTCATGGGTTCTTGCCATAAAGCGGAGTCGATACCTTGTATCGCTTCCTCATACGTAGTCGGCTCATCTTCCTCAATAAGATTAATATCCACATGAGGTGAGATCAGAAACCCATACCTCTCAGGTTGTTTTCTGACTCTCTCTGACCTACGCGGTCATTGTGTATTTGAAGATTGTGGTACAGTCTCATCCCTGATGGACTGTTCATGTTCCATTAAGGATTCTGTGCCAGGAACAGTATCACTCCGATTTTCATCGAGTTATACTTTCCTCCCACTTATCACTGCATTTAGGAATTCCTTCTCAAGGAAAACTGCATGTAGAGCAACAAATACTTTATTCTCTTATGGGTGATAGAAGTAATATTCTTTGGTTTCCCTAGGATATCCTACAAATAGGCATTTATCCGATTTGGGTTCTAGTTTGGTACCTTCCAAACATTTGACGTATGCCCAGCAACCCCAAATCTTCAGGAATGAGAAACCCAGTTTCTTTCCTGTCCATATTTCATACGGAGTCTGTTGAACAAACTTTGACGGAACCTTATTCAAAATATATATTGCACTGTTCAATGCATATCCCCAGAAGGAAATAGGTAAGCTCTGTGCGACTCATCATAGACCTTACCATGTCTAACAAAGTTCTGTTTCTCCGTTCGGACACACCGTTTAATTGCGGTGTTCCAGGAGGAGTCCACTGTGAAAGAATACCATAGTCTTTCAAGTAATCAAGAAACTCATTGCTCAAGTATTCACCACCATGGTCCGACCGTAATGTCTTAATACTTTTGCTGGTCTGTTTTTCTACTCCGTGTCGAAACTCTTTGAATTTCTCAAAAGTTTCCGACTTGTGTCTCATAAGATACATATAACTATAATGCGATGCATCATCCGTAAAGGTTACGAAGTATTCATATCCACCTATAGCCTGGCTAGAGATGGGCCCACAAATGTCACTATGAACAAGGGCTAACAGTTCGGTGGCACGTGCACATTTACCGCTAAATGGTGATTTAGGCATTTTGCCTAATAAACAAGATTCGCAGACGTCATATGAATTTGGATCAAATCCGTCCAAGTACCCACTCTTCGAAAGTGTGGATATACGTGTCTTGTTTATGTGTCCCAGACGACAATGCCACATATAAGTTTCATCTTTGTTACTTACTTTAAACCTTTTGTTTATTACATTATATGTTTGAGATTGATTTATATTCAAAATATAAAGACCATTATTTGCATCAGCTGTGCAAATTTCTATATCATTTTTATACATAAAACACCAAGTATTTCTAAATACAAAAGTATACCCTCATTGGGTTAACATAGATACAGAAATTATATTCCTAGTCAAACTAGGTACAAAATAACAATTTATAAGTTCAAGTACATGCCCCGATGGCAGTTCCAAAACATAAGTGTCCACGGCCAAAACGGCAACTCGAGTCCCATTTCCAACACGGAGGTCAATCTCTCCTGAGGTCAGTCTCCTGCTAATCTGCAGATCCTGCACATCAGTGCATCTATGAGTTCCACAACCAGAATCAAAAATCCAACTTTTAAAACTATAAGTAGACATGTTTATTTCTATAACAAACATACCTGAAGCCGGTGTCTTGCCCGCTTTAATTTCCTTCATGTGTGCCTTGTACTAGCGGCAGTCACGCTTCCAGTGACCCCGCTTCCCGCACTGCAAGCATACATCTTGGGATTTGTCCTTGGGTTTCCCAGAACCCTTTGACGATTTGGCCTTGCCCTTCTTCTTATACTTCTTCTTCTTAACACCTCCAGTTGCCTTGGGCCGAGCACTCAGAGTCTGAGATGTTGAAGCATAGTGCGCCTCGCGCTTCTTGCCCTTAAGGAGCTCCTTTTCTACCTCGCGCAGAGTGGACATCAACTCTCCAAGAGTCTGGTCTTGGTTCAACATGTTGTAGTTCATAATGAACCCACTCCAAGTGTTGGGGAGAGACTGTAGGATCAAATCTACTGAAGTCTCAGCCTCAAAGACTATGCCCATCTGTCCGAGCTGCTCAATGTCCGCAATCATCTGTGAGACATGGTGCTCAATAGACGTACCCTCTGACATGCGAGCGCGAAAGAGCTTCTTCTGCAACTCGTATCTTTGCGGTCTAAGATTAGATCGGTGGAGATCGTGCAACTTCGCCATCATCTCATAGGGATCCAACCCCTTGTTTTGACGACGGAATTGCGGAGTCATAGCGGCAAGCATTACCGATTGAGCAGTTGCATTATCATCGCTATGAGTCTTCCAAAGCTCTAGCTCAAACAACTGATCAGGTCGGGGCTTAGGCCCAAGAGGTCGCTCTATAGTGTAGAGTAACTTCTCGGATCCCAGAACAATTCTAAGATTCATATCCCATTCCTGCAAGTTTGTACCATTAAAGACGTTGTCGCCCATGACAATATCCCTAATGCTTAACTTTCCAGTCATCTTAACCGTAATAGTCCAACTATTCGATTAACGATGTATGGGTACAGTCTAACTGTTACAAGAAAAATAATAATATATTAGTCCAACTAATAAAATAATTGACCAAATAATTTGAAAGCGTGTAAAGCTAAATATTTGAACGAAATTGCAAATTCAATAATGGCCTCCCACTATTTTTCGGCGAGCCTCTAACCCTCTGTTGAGTACTCGGGAAACCCATTTCCCTAGTGGGCTAGGATCCCGTTAAATAACACACAACATTGACTTTGGCCAACAAGCTGTATGATATTAAACTAGGTAGATCTCTAAGATCAATTGGATATCATCCAATTCCTAGATCCGGTAGGTGGACCTCCAAGTCCAAAACATATATACAATATATATGCCAATATATCCAATATATTTTCCTAACCTTTTTCCTCTGAATCAACTAAGCCTTGGCTTTGGCACAACAAGCTTAATGATTCCAGTTAAGCGGAACCCATTGACTTTGGAAAGCTTCGTAATCGATGTCGATGGACAAGAAGTGATCTTGACTTTGGCCAACAAATCACAACTTGGACAAGACACACGGTATGCAACAAAGCCTTCATGATTCAAACACATTCGCGATGGACAAAGGTCTTGACTTTGGCCAACAAACCAGTGCCAATCTTGGATCTTGAGTAAGAATCACTCAATGGAAGGAAAAACACTTAATATTTGTTGAGGGTTTTTTCGCGTAAATTGGCAACCAATTTATTATCTTTGTTAGGTCTCATCATACACCCTTAAGCATGCATTCTAAAATCATAATAAGGCGCAGAAATAAAATAATAATGATATGCGGATGGATATCGCACAAATTGTTCCTAGAACAAATCACTCTATTTCCTCTCCCCGGCTAACACTATTCTAACTTCTACCCAATTACATAATACAATAATAGAAACCTCATTAACATTGAGGGGAATTAGGTGAGAAGAGAATACAAAGAATCAAGAGAGATAAGGCTGGACACGCATGTCCAATTTAATAAATTCTAAATTTACAACAATTTCCAAAATTGCCATTTCCCTTCTAATATCCATCCGATATTTATTATTCATTCAACACATCCATGTATTCATTCATAGGATGTTATTCAATCAATCTAATCCAATTAATTAATCTTTGAATTAAGTGAACATCCAATGTTTAAACAACGATTTGATTTGTGCGAGTATAACTCGTTTGAGAATAAGTACTCGAAGTACGAATTCTTGAATTATATCGAACTACTCTTTAAATCTAATTTAATTCATATTCAATACTAATTCATTTATTTAATTCCAAATTAAATATCTACACTTTTTAATGCTCTTTAACGACTTAGATTCCAAATCTAATCTAAACGGGTCTCAAAGCCCAATTAACATCCAATGTTGTTTAATTAAAGTCCAATGGGCTTCCAATTGATTTCATAAGGCATGGACTTTGGTCAATATGGGTCAAACCCAAATATCAAAGCCCAACTAAGGAATCACCCTTATTTGCTAAGAAACCAATTTCGGCCCATTAGGCCCAATTAAACTTTTAAAGCCAATTTGTTATATTTGGACTTAATGGAATGGTTTAGGCCCAATTTGGATCCAATCCATTTGGCCCAAACCTATTTGGCCCAACCAAGCCCATTAGGCCTAAATACAACAATTATAAGCCCAATTCAAAATCAAGCCTAATTTATTAAATTCCAATTTTCCAAAATTCATAATTTAATAAATCAAAGTGTTTAGCCATGATTAATCTTTTAAATTAACATTTCCAAAATACTAATCTAATCCATTAATCATGCTTATCATCATCAACACATGTCCAACATAATTGATTCAAAAAATCATTTCATTTCATGCTATATACCTCATGGCATTCCCTAGGGTTTTTGTTCGATTTCGTTTTCAATCCGATTGAATCTCAAATCAACATTATCCCAAGTCTTTAAACTCATCGAATGACCAAAAGAACAAAAAATACCATGACTTTAAGGTTCAACATGCATTCGGCCAAGCCATAAATTTGGGGAAAAAAATAATCCAATTCATTTTTCATGAAATTGATCATGCATAACACTATGTTATCATCATTCAAGCATACTCAATCAATCAATTTTATCAAACGATGCTCAAATCATTTTTACCCAAATTTTAGCATAAGAACCCTAATATTTTTCATGCTCAAATTAGGCTCTGATACCATTGTTGGTTTCTAATGTGGTCGGAAGATCATAGTTAAGCATTGAAAAGAATGAATACTCAAAGAAGGATGACAGAATCATACTTACAATGAACGAATTTTGAGATGTGTTGAAGACAACATTTCCTCATGTTGGAGTTTCTACGGTCCCGAGGATCGAATACAAAGCAATGAAATAAGTGAGAATACAACGAGGGAGTTGCTAAAATACTCACATTGATCGGTTGAGCGACGCAGCAACGAATAAAAAACAAATTCTGCTCACTGTCATGGTCACGGCAGTGGCTGTTTTGGAGTCCCATTTTCGGCTTCAATCTTCAAGAATCCAAGCACCAAGCTTCGTCAAATGATTCCAAGCTCATGGGTGGACTTCCCTATCACCTTCGCATGACTTCGTAGTGTTCTAGCACTCAAGAAATTTGTCATAAATTTCCCCACTTGGCTTCCCTCATGCTCGGTTTTCTGCCAGAAACAGAAGAGCAAGAACAGCCCCTCCATGGGCGTGAGAGATGAGAGGAATTGGAGGAGAGAGAGAGATAAATGTGTAATGGTTTTTGGTAATTGATTTTTCCAAAATCATATACCAAATTTTGGCTTTAAAAAAGTCAAACCATTAAAGCCATAAATGCCAACCACTTCCATCAATCCATCAATCAATCAAATCAAGTGACAAGTTGTCACATCACTCAAAGTGACTAATGATTTGACGCTTGATGCGTCTAATGATTTGACGCTTGATTTGACTTGCGTGCCGCACTCGAATTCGAAATGCGAATGCGCTCGCAAACAATCTCGGGCTCGGGTTCGTTAATTCCAAATTAACGAATTTTCTGTGCGTCGTAATTAAATCTAATTTAATTAAATAATCATGCCTAGTATAATTAATATTCATGTCGCTAACGAATTAATTCTAAATCAACTCATTTGCCCGAATTAAAATCTAATTTTAATTCCGCGTCGAAATCCAATTTCGTTTAATATATCGAATATATTAATTTATCGATTAATTCCAAATTAATCGTTATCTCTCTTTAAATGATATTTTATCCCAGATAAAAAGAGAGAAAATTAATCCCAAATTAATTTTCTCTCTCATCTAATTAATCCCATATTAATAAAAGTGTGAGTCATACGTCATCGGTGAATCTTCGGGAAGCGACCCATGAGATCCCCGGATATGTTGGCAGTAAATTCGGTCGTCGGACTATCCGAACACGTAAGTACCTAGTACTACGTTTGTACCGATTTACAAGACAAGTTGGCTTCTAGCAAAGCACCATGCCTACCCAATTCTCCAGAAATATCCTTACATGAATATAGCGATCTATATCAGGCGTAGTATACGTAGTATTGCGTATATCGATCCAGTATCGGATGTCACGTGCTAGGCCTGGGGCTGGAATTATGTCTGCCCCGTACGAAGCACATGTCGGATCTCTGGTAACTAGTCTCTATATCGGATAAACATGACCTTGTCATTTTATCCCGATGACTGCAGTACATAAGAGAACCAGTATTGTATCCTACGTGACCATCATCTTCACTATGACTGGAGTGATACTTCCGTCTTGACATCACACCCAACCCACTACGATTCTCAATATACCCGGAAGAGGCGTACACAGAACCTGTTAAAGCCCTGGACGACCAAAACCAAAGTATATTGATTGTCGCAAGTATTAGCGGTGCAAGTCTCAGGTTAAGACCAAATACACCTACCCTGATTTCGGACTTCCATAGACACATAATCATACTACCAATGGTATTCCGAGGGGGTCTATCCAGAGCGAAGCTGTTTCCCGTACCATCGGTAAAACACAACCTCATACTACACTTGCATGAGTATCCTATACTCAAATAAATGAGAACTATGTCGCTGTGCCCTCACAACACGCACAAGTGTAATACTAGTCTTTTACATATTATTGATGTCCAATCTCGATAATACTCTGACAATGGATATTTAATGATTTATCCTTCGTGGATTGATACTGTCTCATATCATCTCAAATCATAAGGACCTCCTATTATTTATATATCTTGGTGATCTAATCACAAATGATAAGAGAGCAATCTCTTTTTTCACATAGTTAATTTGTACAACAACACCATGATCTGTACAAATAGTGACGCTATGGGTCATAATTGTCCAACAATCTCCCACTTGGCCTATAGCTAGTCACTCGAGTATCTTACACCCGAACTATGTACGGTTGGCTCAAACTGCTGAGGAAAGGCTTCCGTCAGCGGATTTACATGATTATCATCTGATGCGATTTATTCGATCATTACATCGCCACGATGTATGATACGAATGAATCAAATGAATATCGAAGTATGTATCTGGATCGTTGATGAGACCGTTAATTCTTTAGCCTGTGCTGAAGCCTAGCTCAGCTGCTAACAGAACTATATCTAATCTAATTAGATTTATTATCGACCCAAATGGCTTCAATTGCTGCCTCAGCTGCAGCAATAACCCGCATTTGTTGTTTATTCGGTAACAGTATCTTGTTAGGAAGATTTTCAGCTCACTGTACCGTTATTTCAAACTGTATAGTACCGTTTTATGACTTATAGTCGTTTTATCGGTTGGGAAACTTGCAGTAGTGATCCCAGTCACTTCAAGTTCTAATTCTCTATAGATTAAGACAGCATCCTTAGATCTCTAAGATACTAATGGATGTTCTTAATATCAATCCAGTGACTATCACTTGGATTGGCCTGTTTGTGAATCCATATGCTCAAAGCGTATGAGACACTAGGTCGCGTACATTTTTCAATGTATGATTTCTCGTAGAGTTTTCATGAAAACCAAGCTTTCACCGATTGTTTTATAGGAATATCATTTCTAAGAAATGACATATATTATCATTATTTATACGACATTTATTGTTAGTGCGCTCCCACTAACGTCCTTATATACACAGGAATCATTTCATTTTGAATTAAATCATACTCCATTATGATTACATCAAAACGATAATTCCAAGAACTCAATGTTTGCTTCAATTTATACATGGATCGAGCAACCTGCAAACCTTGTTTGCTCGTTTTGGTACGACAAAACCGACAGAATATTTTAAACATCCTCCAAAAGGTTTCCTTTTCAGGAAAGCGATTTTCCCGTTAAGCTGACATATTTCATAAATGAAAAATGCAACATTAGCAAGCATTATCCAAATGAATTTACTGTGGCAACAGGTAAAAGGTTTCGCCGTAACCAACATAATGTTGATAACGATACCTTTCCGCTAAAAGCCTAGCTTTATACGTTGGTATGTTGTCATCCATGTATGTCTTACTTGAAGACATATATAGTACCAATAGGCACAATGCCTTGCGGTACATCAACTAGTGTCCAAACATAGTCGATTTACATGGAATCCATTTCGGATTTATTACACTTTGTCATAATTAGGGAGTCGATACCTTGTATCACTTCCTCATACGTAGTCAGTTGGTATACCTCAATAAGATTGACATCTTTATGAGGTGATATTAGAAACCCATACCACAGGTTGTTTTCTGACTGTCTTCGACATACCCAGTTCTTGTGTATTCGAAGATTAATGGTATAGTTTCATCCTTGATGAACTATTTGTGTTCCATTAAGGAATCGGTGCCTTGAATAGTATTACTCCGATTTTTATCGAGTTTTACTATCCTCCCACTTACCACTGCATTTAGGTATTCCTCTTAGGAAGACCGCATGGTGAGCAACAATTAAAATTGTTCTCTTGTGAGTTGTATAAGTACTATACTTAGGTTTCCCTAGGATAACCTACAATTGGCACTTATCCATTTTGGGTTTTAGTTTGGTATCATCCAAACATATGCCCAGCATACCCAAATTTTCAGGAATGAGAAACCTGGTTTCTTTTCCGTTCATATCTAATATGAAGTCTGTCAAACAGATTTTATGGAACTTTATTCTAAATAAGTTCTGCACTGTTAATGCTTATCCGTTGAAGGAAATGGTAGCTCAGAGCGACTCATGATTAACCTTTATCATGTCCAACAAAATTCGGTTACTCAGTTCGGACACACCGTCAAATTGAAGTGTTCTGGGAGGAGTCCTCATTGAAAGGATACTATACTCTTTCAAGTATTTAAGAAACTTATTGCTTAAGTATTTTCATCATGGTCTAACCGTGACGATTTAATACTTTAGCCGATCTGTTTGTCTATTTCGCGTCGAAACTATAAAAGTTTCCGATTTGTGTTCCTAAAGAAACACATAACCATAACGAGATGCCACATCTGTAAAGGTCACGAAATATTCATATCCACCTCTAGCCTAGCTAGACATGGGCCCACTTGCTTCACTATGAACTAGGGCTTACAGATCGGTGGCACTTACACTTTTACCAAGTAAATAGTGTTTTAGGCACTTTGCCCAATAAACTAGATTTGTAGACTTTATTTGACTGGAATCAAATTTGTCCTAGTACCCACTCTTCGAAAGTGTGGATATACGATTCTTGTTTAATTGTGTCCCAGACAACAATGCCACAATATGTTTCAACTGATCAAATCAGTTTGAGCTATTTGTTTGTCATGTTATACGCTTGAGATTCATTTATATTCAAAATATAAATACTGTTATTCACATCTAATGTGTATATCTCAATATCATCTTTATATAATAAAACACTTTAGTGTTCTAGAATATAAAGGTATACCCGCAATGGGTTAAACCCTGATATAGAGATAATGTATCTAGTCAAACTAGTTACATTTTAACAGTTTCCAAATTTAGGTACACACCCGAGGGTAGTTCCTAAACTTAGGTATCTACGGTTAAAACAATGACTTTCGTCCCGTTTCCAATTCGCAGATTAAACTCAATCTGAAGTCAGTATCCTGCTCATAGCAGATTCTGAACATCAGTACATATTTATGTACCACACTAAGTATTTAAAATCCAATTTTAATACTAGTAGTGAACATATTTATGACAAACATATTTGAAGTCAGAGCCTTGTCCCGTCCTCAATTCCTTCATGTCTGCTTTGTCCAAACGACAGTCACGCTTCTGCGATCCCGTTTGCCACAATTTTAGGCAGACATTTTAGGATATGTCATTTATCTTCCAGAGGACTATAATGATTTTACCTTTACCCTTTTCACATTCAGAAGCGTTCGGCCTAGCCTTGGTCTTCCGGAATGTCGAAGTAAGATGCGCCTTGCGCTACTTGCTTTATTGCAAACTTTGGCTTTGACTCATTGAGTGTAGCCATTAACTCTCAAAGAGTTTCCGATTGCAATTTAGTACTTCTAAAATCTAAGAATAGATCTTTGAAGATCCTTCAATTTCATTATCATACTTTAAGGATCTAACCCTTAGTTCTGACAAAGAAATTAAGGAATCTATTTGGCAAGTTTAATGGATTAAGCACTAAAGTTATCATCACATGAATCTTCCAAAGATTATGCTCTATTATTTGCTTAGCTCCGGGCTTAGGCCTAAGATGTTATTTTATCAAATAAAGTAACTTCTTAGTTTTCAGGACTATCCTGAAATTATTCCCAATTTGAAAATTAAATCATTTAAATACATTTTCCCTAGGATTATGTTTTAAATGTCAATCTTTCAATTATATCTTCATTCTAATAGTCCAACTATTTAATCAACGATTTCGGTACTATTTATTATAATGATTATTATAATCCAATTATAAAATCAACTATAAATGAAAAGTTTGAATACAGTCCAACTGTTTTATTAAAACAACGATAAATATTAGTCCAACTAACATTTAATTATTTGACGAATGATATTTGATTGAGCGCGTATGGCAAGTAATAAATGAATTTGCAAATTCAATTCTTGCCTCCCACTATTTTTCGGCGAGCCTCTAACCCTCTGTCGAGTACTCGGGAAATCATGTTTCCTAGTGGGCTAGGATCCCGTTAAATATCACACAATCTTGACTTTGGCCAACAAATTGTATGATAATTAACTAGGTAGATCTCTAAGATCAATTGGATCCCATCCAATTCCTAGATCCAGTAGGGGGACATCCAAGTCCGAAACATATATCTCATATATGCCAATATATCCAAATATTACCTAACCTTTTTCCTCTGAATCAACTAAGCCTTGGCTTTGGCACAACAAACTTAGTGATCCCAGTTAAGCGAAACCCATTGACCATGGAAAGCGTCGTAATCAATGTCGATGGACAAGAAGTGGTCTTGACTTTTGCCAACAAACCACAACTTGGACAAGACACCGATATGGAACAAAGCTCTCGTGATTCGAACACATCCTCGACGGACAAAGGCCTTGACTTTGGCCAACAAACCAATGCCAGTCTTAGATCTTGAGTAAGAATCACTCAATGGAAGGAAAAACGCTTAATATTTTGTGAGGGTTTTTCGCGTGCAAATTGGCAACTAATTTATTATCTTTGTTAATGTCTCATCATCATACACCCTTAAACATGCATTCTAAATACATAATAAAGCGTGTATAATAAAATAATAATGATATGCGGATGGATACTTAACACATTGATCCTAGATCAAATCTCTTAATTTCCTCTCTCCCACTAGCACAAGTATTTGCTTCTACCCGTTACACTACACTTCTATAGAAACCTCATTTACATTGAGGGGAATAGGTGAGAAGAGAAATACATAGAGTATGGAGGTAATAGGCTGGACACGCAGGTCCAATAATAAATTCCAAATTTATTACAACAATTTCTAAAATTGCCCCACCCATCTAATATCCATCCGATATACATTATTCATGCATCGCAACCATGTATTCACACAAGCATGTTATCAATCAATCTAATCAAATTAATTAATCTGATAATAATGACCATCCAATGTTCAAACAACGATTTGATTTTGCGCGAGTCAAACTCGTTTTGCGAATATATACTCAAAGTACGAATTCTCGAATTAAATTAAACTACATAATTAAATCCAATTCAATTTGTATTTAATACTAATTTGTTATTTAATTCCAAATTAAATATTACAATTTATTAATAAACCTTTACGATTTAAATTCCAAATTTAATCGTTACGGGTCTCAAAGCTCGATTAACGTCCAACGTCAATTTAATTAAAGTCCAATGGGCTTTTAATTAATTTCTTTAAGGCGTGGAATTTTGGTCAACTTGGGTTAAACCCAATAACCAAAGCCCAATCAAGGAATTACCCCATAAGCCTATAAATCAATTTCGGCCCATTAGGCCCAATTAAATAATTAAAGGTCCATTTGTCGCATTTGGACTTTATGGAAGCGGTTTTGGGCCCAATTGGATCCAACCAATTTAGCCTAAACCTAACTTGGTACAACCAAGCCCAATAAGCCCATTTACAACATTTCAAGCCCAATTTCCAAAATTAGCCCAATATAATTAAATTACAAAAGTCCAATTTCACAATTTAATTACATAAAGTGTATAGCATAATTAATTACCAAATCAATATTCCAAAACACCAATTAGCCTAATTAATCATGCTTATCAACATTAAATCATGTCCAACACAATTTAACAAAAATCAAACCCAATACATGCTATATATGTCTCGGTTTTGTGGGTAATTTTATATCCGATTTGGTTTCAATCCAATTAAATCCAATTCGACATTAAATCAATATTCCCAACTCATCCAATGAATCAAAAAAACAAAAAAAAAACCAAGATTTTTAGGGTTCATGTAGGATTCGGCCAACCCTTCCATTTTGGGCAAAATTGTTCCAAACAATATATCATGATATTGATCCAATCAATCTTCAGTTCAACATGATTTAAGCATACTCAACATCCAATTTAATCAAATCATGCTCAAAATCAATTTACCCAATTTTAAGCCCTAAATCAAATTTCATGTTTTTACTCCGCTCTGATACCATTGTTGGAGTTCTACGGTCCCGAGGATCGAATAATCAAGCATAAAACACATGTGAATACAATCGAGGAAGTTGCAGAATACTTACATCGAGCGGTTGAACGATGCGGTGGACAACAAAAATTCTTTTTCTGCCCTTTGAGAAGCTCGGCAGTGGGCTGTTTTGCAGTCCTCATTTTCGGCTTCAATCTTCCTCCAAGCTCCAAGCTTTGGTTGATGGTGATTCCAAGCACACGGGTGGGTTTCCTTATCAACTTCGCAAGACTCCGATGTGTGCTAGTACTTGTGATTTTGCAACAAAATCATGACTTTTGCTTCTCCATTGCTCACGGTTTTTGCTGAACCAGTGATGGAAGAAGAAGGCCTCCAAGGCCGAGAGAGAGAGAAGAAAATGAGGGAGAGAGAGTTGGTTGTTACAAAAAAAGTGTATATATAATTTATTTTCAAAAAACAAATAATCATTTACAATTTTTCTTTTTCCAAAAAAGTCAAGCCATTAAGGCTCCAACCACACACATCAACTCTCATCAATCAATGAATAGTGACTGGCGTCAATCACTCAAAGTGAAAGACATCTATCACTTGATTGACGAATGATGTGACGCTAGAAGCGACTAGCGATTTGACGCTTGATTTGACTTGCGTGCCGTACTCGAATTCGAAATGCGAATGCGTTCGCAAACAATCCCGGGCTCGGGTTCGCTAATTCCAAATTAACGAATTTTCTGTTGTGACGTAATTAAATGATTATGCCTAGCGAAATCACTATTCACGTCGCTAACGAATTAATTCTAAATTAACTCGTTCGTCCGAATTAAAATTCGATTTTAATTCCGCGTCGAAATCTAATTTCGTTTAATATATCGAATATATTAATTTATCGATTAATTCCAAATTAATCGTTATCTCTCTTTAAATGATATTTTATCCCAGATAAAATATCTCCGCAATTAACCCCAGATTAATTTTCTCTCTCATCTAATTAATCACAGATTAATTAAAGTGCGATTCATACGTCATCGGTGAATCTTCGGGAAACGACCCATGAGATCCCCGGATATGTTGGCTGTAAATTCTGTCGTCGGACTATCTGAACACGTAAGTACCTAGTACTACGTTTGTACCGATTTACAAGACAAGGTTGGCTTCTAGCAAAGCGCCATGCCTACCCAATTCTCCAGAAATATCCTTACATGAATATAGCGATCTATATCAGGCGTAGTATACGGAGTATTGCGTATATCGATCCAGTATCAGATGTCATGTGCGAGGCCTGGGGCTGGAATTGTGTCTGCCCCGTACGAAGCACATGTCGGATCTCTGGTAACTAGTCTCTATATCGGATAAACATGACCTTGTCATTTTATCCCGATGACTGCAGTACATAAGAGAACCAGTACCGTATCCTACGTGACCATCATCTCCATTATGACTGGAGTGATACTTCCGTCTTGACATCACACCCAACACACTACGATTCTCAATATACTCAGAAAAGGTGTACACAGAACCTGTTAAAGCCCTGGACGACCAAAACCAAAGTATATTGATTGTCGCAACTATTAGCGGTCCAAGTCTCAGGTTAAGACCAAATACAAACTACCCTGATTTCGGACTTCCATAGACACATAGTCATACTACCAATGGAATTCCGAGGGGGTCTATCCAGAGCGAAGCTGTTTCCTGTACCATCGGTAAAACACAACCTCCTACTACACTTGCATGAGTATCCTATACCCAAATATATGAGAACTATGACGTTGTGCCCTCACAACATGCACAAGTGTAATACTAGTCTTTTACGCATTATCGATGTCCAATCTCGATAATACTCTGACTAGGGATATTTAATGATTTATCCTTCGTGGATTGATACTGTCTCATATCATCTCAATCCAGGAACAAATCATAAGGACCTCCTATCATTTATATATCTTTGTGATCTAATCACAAATGATAAGAGAGCAATCTCTTTTGTCATATAGTTAATTTATACAACAACACCATGATCTGTACAAATAGTGACACTATGGGTCATAATTGTCTAACACACTGTCAGTGCGCTCCCACTAACTTTCTTATATACACAAGAATCATATTCGTTTTGAATTAAATCATATACCATTATGATTACATCAAAAAGCTGGTTCCAAGAACACAATGCTTGCTTTAATCAATAAATGGATTGATTTATCTTGAAAACCTTGTTTGCATATTTTGGCACGAAAAAACCGTCAGGATGTTGTCAACATCCTCCAAAAGGTTTCCATTAAGGAAAGCGGTTTTGACGTCCATTTGCCATATTTCGTAAACGAAATATGCAGCAATAGCAAGCATTTTCCAAATGGATTTAATCATGGCAACAAGTGAAAAAGTTTCATCGTAGTCGACACTATGTCGTTGACGATACCCTTTCTGTACAAGCCTACCTGTGTACTTTTGTATGTTGCCATCCATGTATGTCTTCCTTGAAGACTCATATAGTACCAATAGGCACAATGCCTTCTAGTACATAATTCAGTATCCAAACTTAGTTGGTATACATGGAATCCATTTCGGACTTCATGGCACTTTGCCATAAAAGGGAGTCGATACCTTGTATCACTTCCTCATACGTAGCCGGTTCGTCTTCCTCAATAAGATTGACATCTTCATGAGGTGAGATCAGAAACACATACCTCCCATATTGTTTTTTGACTCTCTTCGACCTACGCGGTTCTTGTGTATTCGAAGATTATTGGTACAGTTTCATCCCTGATGAACTGTTGGTGTTCCGTGAGGATTCGGTGCCTGGAACAGTATTACTCCGATTTTCATCGAGTTTTACTTTCTTCCCACTTACCACTGCTTATAGGAATTCCTATTAGGAAAACCGCATGGAAAGCAACAATTACATTATTCTCCTGTGAGTTGTATAAGTACTATACTTTGGTTTCCCTAGGACAACCTACAAATTAGACACTTATCCGATTTGGGTTCTAGTTTGGTATCATCCAAACATATGCGCAGCATTCCCAAATCTTCAGGAATGAGAAACCTGGTTTCTTTCCTGTTCATATCTAATATCAAGTCGGTCTAACAGATTTACATGGAACCTTATTCAAAATAAGTATTGCACTGTTTAATGCGTATCCCTAGAAAGAAATTGGTAGCTCAGAGCGACTCATCATTAACCTTACTATGTCCAACAAATTTCGGTTTCTCTGTTCAGACACACTGTCAAATTGAGGTGTCCCGGGAGGAGTCCACTGTGAAAGAATACCATACTCTTTCAAGTAATCTTGAAACTCATATATTTAAGTATTTTACACTATGGTCCGACCGTAATGTTTTTAATACTTTACCGGTCTGTTTTCTTACTTCGTGTCGAAACTCTTGAATTACTCAAAAGTTCATAACTTGTGTTTCATAAGATACACATAACTGTGACGCGATGCCACATTCGTAAAGGTTACGAAGTATTCATATCCACCTCTAGCCTAGCTAGACATGGGCCCACTTACGTCACTATAAACGAGGGCTAACAGATCGGTGGCACTTGTACTTTTACCAAGTAAAAGGTGTTTTTAGGCACTTTGCCTAATAAACTAGATTCGTAGACATCATTTGAATTAAAATCAAATCTGTCCTAGTATCCACTCTTCGAAAGTGTGGATATAAGAGTCTTGTTAATGTGTTCCAGACAACAATGCCACAAATAAGTCTCATATGATTAATTCAGTTTGAGCTATTTGTTTGCCACATTATATGTATGAGATTTATTTATATTCAAAATATAAATACTATTATTCACATCTAATGTGCTTATCTTAATATCATCTTTATAACAAAACACTTAGTGTTCTAGAATATAAAGGTATACCCGCAACGGGTTAAACTAGATATAGAGATAATGTTTCTAGTAAAATTAGGTACATTATAACATTCTCCTAATTTAAGTACATGCCCAAAGGGCAGTTCCAAAACTTAGGTTCCTGATGAGTGGTAATTATATCACTATTTCCCACTCATTTGACCTAATATTTTGTATAGTTTCTTGAGTTTTGTGAATATTTTGATGTGTTTTGTGTTATTTTGTAGATAAACAAAGTTTCAGGACATTCAGGAGGTGATTTGGGGCCAAAATAGTGAAAAACGGACAAAAGGGCATTTTCGTCATTTCGCGCGTCGCGACTAGGGATGGCAGTGGGTAGGGTATCGTGTGGGTTTTCCATTACCAAACCCGCACCATACCCGTTGCGGGTTTTAATTTTCATTACCAAACCCGCACCGCATATAAAAATAAATTACCAAACCTGCATTGGTACCCAACGAATTTTTTGCGGGTTTTTAAATATTGAATTACTTTGTATTCTTAATAATATAATTTTTTTAATTAAATAATTTATTTTTAATTGCTAGCTGTAGTTTTCACATTTCATTTTCATTTGACATATACAACATGTAATGTATGTATATACAATACAAAGATAACATAATGTATGAAAGACTCAGTACCATTTGTTTAATTTTTTATATAAACATAATTAAAACGAGTTCTTCCCTTCATAATTATAATGATCTAAGTTAGCCAACTCAATCGAAAATAAGCTAAAAAGTAATCACCAACCCTTGGTCATATTTTTTTTTATGCTAAGTGTAATGAAAGTGATGCTTACAAGGCTCAAGTGGTGTAAGTGTAATGAAGAAGCAGGAAAGCTACTGAAGTTGCAGCAACACTAGCTTATTTGCTCCTCTCCCGTTTCTGATCATGTGAACTTAATCCAAATTTTTGTATTATAATTTTATTAACAAGTGTGATTAAAAAAACAATAATAGTCATGCAAAAAATCTCAGTTGGGTTGCGGGCTGCGGCTGAGTGGGAGTGTGGAACTGTGGATTAGTGTTTTAGGTTTAGGTTTTGTTAGTTGTTTTTATATGAAGGTTTTTTATATTGTCCTAAAAATATTAATTAATAAAAAATAATATTACGGGTATGCGGATACCTGCAGAGGATACCCTTATTTTTTTCTTAAATACCAAACCCACACCGCACCCGCAGCGGGTTCTGCTTTAAATTACCAAACCTGCACCGCACCCACTAATATATTTACCAAATCCTAACCATTGCGGGTAGGTTTTTGCGGGTTTACGGGTAAAATTGCCATCCCTAGTCGCGACGCGCAAGCCTTTGGCGTCGCGACGCCTAACATGCACCAAGACTTGCTAACGTGTGTCGGGTCCACAAGTCAGAATCTGAGAAGTTTGACTTTGCTAACGTGCGCCGTGCCACGTGTCACCATCACAGCTGATCTGCTAACGTGCACTTTGCCACGTGTCATCATCCTACGGTGCCGACATTCGCCATCGCCACGTGTCGCCACATGTCACTCCATGTGTTTGCCACATCATCATCCACATCACCGGTTGACCGAGTCAAAGTGCCATGTCATCGCCACATCATCATCAGCCAATCACAGTGTGCCACGTGTCGCAATTCTATGGTATCGACAATCACTTTCGCCACGTATCGCCACATCAGTGCCACGTCATCACCACGTCAGCTCAATTATTGACTCATTTATCCGAATTGACACGTGGCAGATAAGAATCTGAAATCAGCCAATCAGGAGCAGCCACGTCAGCTCAATCATTCACCTCGCCACGTGCCGCCATGTGTCACTTATCACCTTATCCAGAATCTGAAGCCGACGAACCAGAAGATGCCACATCGACAATCACTCGCGTCACGACGCGAGCTGCGCGTTGCAACGCGGACCCCCTACTGACGCCTATCAAATTTCTCTGATGTAAATAGAGAGTTTTCTATCTAGTTTCTTTTAAATTTCAGTTTTGTAATTAATTTTAATTACGTTCTGTAATAATAGTAATTTACTTTCTTTACTTTTTACAGTTTTTACTATTCACTATGAGGAGGTAACTTCCCCCTGCTAGGGTGAAAGGTAATTCTTTTACTATTGCTATTTAGATTAATCTCCCTTAAATATAATATATTCACTATTTAAAATTTGACTTAAAAAGGATACCGCTATATTGGTCGGTTGGTAATTCATTTTAATCTAGTTTAAACCTGACTAATCAAGGATACCGCCAGATTGGTCGGTTGGTAATTAAATTTTCTTACCGCCTATATGGCAGGTTTATTTTGGTTCCGCCTTTATGGCTGGTTGGACTTAATTTGACTTAATCAGGTTACCGCCTATATGGACGGCTGGTAAAATAATCACAGGTTAATATATTATATTAAGGGAGATATCTAAATAGTGAATAGTAAAAGTTGATCCTTTTACCTTAGCATTTTATTTTATTGTAATTTACTTTTCAGCTTTTACTTTACCACAATTACTTTTCAGTATTTTTACTTTATGTCTTTTAAAGCCCTAGTTATGTGTCGTAACTAAGTTAGTTATCTGGGGTTGTGATGAATTTTAATATCACCGGTTTATAAGGGGTTATTTTATAGTTTGGGTAATTTAAGGTTTACTTATTAAGTCTTAAGCTTAATGCGTCTTGTTATTAGCCACTAATAATTGATCTGGTAAATCTAAAATAAACTTGACAAAGGAATTTTAGGTTTCACCCTTAGACTTAATAGCCCACGATCTTCCTTGAGGATAGATAACACTTTAATAGATTTCCTTACAGGATAGACATATACCTATCGGGCGGGGGTAGCCATAATTGGAACTTAAAATTAATGAATCCAGGTAATTTGGTTGACATAGACATATGGTTCAATTGAGTTATACTGGGTATTTGCGTCTGACCATCGACAGAGGCTTTCGCATAATTTAGTGTTCCAGGTTAGTAAACCGATATATTACACAAAAATGAAATAACCACTTCATCTTTAAATGATATTGGAGATTCACAACCCTAGATAGTTTTCCTAATATTGAATTTTCTTAAACCTACTTTCGCACAATTTTATTTACTTGTTTTTTAATTCAAAATCATCACCATTTCAAATCATCAATCAATCACCCTGTTAGATACTAGTAATCATTTGACCTCATAAAATTAATAGATTAGGTATTAAGTCCTCGTGGGATCATACTTTTTATACTACTTGAACGATACGTGCGCTTGCGTTATACGCGTGTGATTAAGCACCGGTCAAGTTTTTGGCGCCGTTGCCGGGGACTTATTTATCTTTCACTATTAGTTTTAAGGTTAGATATCTTTATTGTATCTAATTTTATTTTTACTTATTGTTTTTGTTTTCTTGTGTTTCAGTTCTCAGAAACTTCATGAGATGAACCAGAAGCTTTGAACTTCGACCGCTTGACCCGGAAATTGAAATGCGAGAAGGCCAAGAAGCTTTAGTCAACATGGAACCTGAACCTTTGGAGGTTGCACCACCAATTCCCATTCGAGACAGAACAATTCCGGTGGTTGACAGACTCATTTCATGTATTGTACTTCCTCCCTTACCAGCAAATGTGGGAGACATCAAAACATGCATTCAAATGATTCAGCAGTCAGTACAATTTGGGGGAAATGCAACTGAAGATCCTAATTCCCACATCAGCAACTTCCTGGAAGTTTGCGGTACTTTCAATTACAACCGATAAGAAGAAGAAGCAATGAGACTGCGTGTTTTCCCATACTCCTTGAAGAACAGAGCTAAAGCTTGGCTACATTCACTACCAGCAGGTTCCATCACAACTTGGAACACTTTAGCCACCAAATTTCTTGCAAAGTACTTTCCACCAGCCAGAACTGGAAAGCTGAGGAATGACATCACATCCTTTGTACAACAAGACTCAGAAACTCTCTACGAAGCTTGGGAAAGGTACAAAGATTTACTCCGAAAATGTCATCACCATGAGATTCCAAAATGGCTTCAAGTCCAAACATTATATAATGGACTTTCTGGAATAATGAGAACCACAATCGATGCTGCTGCTGGAGGAGCTTTAATGGCAAAAGGAGAAGATCAAGCCTGGGACCTAATCGAAGAAATGGCCAACAACAATTCCTTGTGGCCAACAGAAAGGAGCTTGATCTAAAAAATTGCATGAATTTATGAAAGTGGAGCCAATACAGTAGTCAACGCCAAGCTGGATCAGATATGAAAATTCATGGAGACTCTTACCACTGGATCCACAGGTTCACCATATGGAGGAGCACCAGAGCCAAACCGATTTGAAGAAACGGTGAATTTTATCAACAATTTCAACACACATGGGAACAATCCATATTCCAACACTTACAACCCAGGGTGGAGGAATCATCCCAATTTTTCATGGAGCAACAATTCAGGGCAAAAGAACAATCCACCACCTGGATTCCAACAGTAGAACTATCCACCACCTGGATTCCAGCAACAGAACAAAGGCCATGAGCAGACAAATGAACCAGGAATAGAAGAAGTGCTGACTCAGTTAAAAAAATACGATGCTATGTTTCAGAGCCAATCTGCTTCCATCAAAGCACTGGAGAATCAAATCGGACAATTGGCCAATGCTCAGAGTTACAGACCACCAGGTACTCTTCCAGCAACACAGAGCCAAATCCAAGGAACAGGGAAAGGAACAATGTCATGCCATTATGTTAAAAAGCGGTACTGAAATCAACAAAGATGTTGGAGCCAAAACAACTGCTGAGGAAGTTCCAAAAGAAACAAAGCAACAGATGGAGTAAAAGAAGAAAAGGAAAAAGAACAGATCACTCCCCCTCCACCTTTTCCTCAGCGTCTTCAGAAAAACAATCTGGACAAGCAGTTTGCTCGTTTCCTGGAGGTGTTTCAAAAAGCTGCACATCAACTTCCATTTGCGAAGCCTTGGAACAAATGTCCAGCTATGTAAAATTCATGAAAGACATTCTTTCACGAAAACGGAGATTGGGAGATTACGAGATAGTAGCATTGACAGAAGAATGCAGCGCCATCATTCAGAAGAAGCTTCCCCCAAAGTTGAATGATCCTGGCAGTTTCACACCATTCCTTGCATCATAGGAGAACACAACTTGGTAGGCTTTATGTGATTTAGGTGCAAGTGTTTAACTTGATGCCTTTTTCTATTTTCAGGAAACTGCAGATTGGAGAAACAATGCCCACTTCAGTCTCTCTACAACTTGCTGATAGAACGCTCGTATTTCCAAGAGGCGTAGTTGAGGATGTGCTGGTCAAGGTTGACAAATTCATTTTCCCAGCAGATTTTATTGTCCTTGATATGGAGGAAGACGCAGACGTGCCAATCATCCTCGGGAGACCATTCTTGGCTACAGGTCGAACCATTATTGATGTACAAAATGAGAATTAACCATGAGGGTACATGACCAAGAAGTAACATTCAATGTTTTCAAGGCCATGAATTTCCAGATGATGAAAAGAATGAGGAATGTTTCAGACTTGATATGATACACAGTACCATTCAGAACTCCAATGCAATGCAAATTTCTATTGACAAACTTAAAACATGTCAATTGCCTGTGGAGCCTGAAGATAAAGCGTCTTTTGCACTGAAAAAGCCAATTCTTGCACTACAAGCAACATAATAGAAAAATTTCCACCAGCTTAATGAATTGGAGAAATTTCACACAATCAGGCTTTTGAGGATGCCAAATTGTACAAAGAAAAGGCAAATAAGAGACATGATGAGAAGTTAGTGCGCATAGAACTGGAACCAGGGCAGAAGGTACTGTTAAACAAATCAAGGGTGAAATTCTTCCCATGGATGCCAAAATCACGGTGGTCATGTCCATTTGTGATCACCAAGGTTTTACCAGATAGAGCGTTGAGATACGTGATCCCAACTCCAACAAAACTTTCAAGGTTAAAAACAAGCGTGTCAAGCACAACTGGGGAGAATCATTTGAGTGACAAAAAGAAAGTGTCACACTTTCAGATCCAGCCTAACGTTCGAGAAGTCACGTCTAGCTGTCGACGTTAAACTTAGCACTCGCAGGGAGCCACCCATGCAATTTGTGTATATATTGTGATCTGGTGTGTTTTATTTTTGTGTGTTTAGTTTTCGCATGTTAAATTCATTTTAGGATGGAAGAAGTTCTCACAAATCTTCACAAGTAATTTCCTTCTCTCCCTCAAAACTCTCTGATGAAAGTCTACAAAGCTCGCTTGGAACGGATGAGACTACTGATGATCCATGTGTTGGGTTTTCTAGGTCAAACCAATATCTAATTAAGCATATAAACGTGTGAATACAACAAAGTAAAGTAGCGGAAATACTCACTTTGATCAGCTTTTACGATGCGATGAACACAAAATTTCTCCTAGAGACTCTCGGCCAAGCTCATTGGTGGTCCTCCTTGTGTTTCGGTCAACCCCTTGATGTGTGGATCTTCAAGCTCCAAGCTTTGTGAATGATTTCATGCTCAAGGGTTTGTTTCCCTATCACCTTTGTAAGACTCTTTAAGTGTGCTAGCACCATGAAAAACTTGCAACAAATCTTCCATTTGCTTCTTTTGCCTCTCGGCCAATGAGAGAATTAGAGAGAAAATTGGCACAAAGTCGAGTGAGGGAGAGAGGA